>CM022669.1:17730171-17747671 GCA_012295275.1 Chrysomallon squamiferum
TAAACAATGTACGTAGAAATGTAACATCAGGCACCATGTATTTGTAATATACGTTGATCATCCTAATAAATCATCTGAAAATAAGAAATTCCATCATTTGTAAAAACATACTGCGGTCCTATGTACTTAAATGGGAAATAATTTGGTAACTTTCATTAATTAGAGTAGTTGCCCCTGATATTTTAAATAAATCAGAACTCGCATAAAAGATGATAATGACGATCATATTTATTTATTTATTTATTTATTTATTTATTTGCTCATTAGGAATTTATTTTAGAAAAATTAATTCATTTTGTTAATCAATTCCTACATTTCGTTTAGTACGGGGATCAAAATTTTTTAGGAAATTGCATTATTTTGATTAAATTCATCTAAACAACAAATTTGGTTAGAACATCATATTTTTTCGTGTTGGAGAATATGTCTGACGTAGTTCTTCTATTTATCTACAAATACATGTTTGATGAGGACATCACTTAGCAATGAGATCTGTTTAGAAATAAAACAGAAGCGAATAAATGTTGTGATGTACGAATGATCATTTTTTGTAATAAAATTCATTTGAAGTGAAAACAATGATTTGAGTTTTCTGTTCATTTTGGTTTATCTGTTAATGTTTTGTCTTGAGTACGATGTGAATTCTAAAAAACCAGAAGAAATTTAAAAAAAAAAATAAAAAAATAAGGAGAAAAAAAGAAAAGAAAAGAAAAGAGACATATTTCTGAGAGAAAAAAAGAAGAAGAAAGAAATCAATGTAAAGTAATTTAGAAAGAACCAGCGATACAAAATAAATAATAAACAGAACAAAGAAACAACCACAAAAACAAAAAATTACTTTTTAGTTTTTCTTCTTCTTCTTCTTCTTCTTCTTCTTCTTCTTCTTCTTATATTCACATATATATTTAAAAAGGAAAAAGGAAAGAAGGACGCACACTATCACAAAATTGCCTGGCACTGCAACACCAGAGCCATGAATAAATAAATGAATGTACACTGTCTTTTATTTTTAAAATATTTTAATTTATTTATTTTATTTTATTTTATTTTATTTTATTTTATTTTATTTTATTTATTTTTATATTTTTTTTATTTTATTTTATTTTATTTATTTTTTTATTTTATTTATTTTATTTTATTTTATTTTATTTTATTTTATTTTATTTATTTTTTATTATTAATTTTTTTATTTATTTTTGTTTTCATTTTTTTTCATTTTTTTTATATTATTTAATTGTTTATTTTAATAAAATTTATCTAAGCAACAAATTTTGTTAAAACATCGTGTGTTTCGTGCTGGAAAATAAGTCTGATGTAGTTCTTCTATTTGTTTTTATTATTATTATTATTATATGATATATTTACATTATTTATATTTTATTTATTTATTTATTTATTTATTTATTTATTTCATTTCATTTATTATTATTATTACTATTATTATTATTATTATTATTATTATTATTATTATTATTATTATTATTATTATTATTATTATTATTAAATTTCGAAAGGTGTAATTTTGCATATCGATGATACGAAGATGAACCTACAAAACAAAAACAACAAAAATCGTTGTCGCCGCTTCGTCATCAATACTTTTAAATTTACAGATGAATTATTTGTTATAATCTTCCCGTAACAAAACAAACACGAGTCAAACATGGAGTTCTGTTTGGAACGGTAAATATATCGAATGATACCGCCTGTGATGTGGCAGGTCAATACACTAAGCTTCATCAGCATCAGCAAATAAATTGATCTACTACTACTACTACATCTGCTGCTACAACTGCTGCTACTACTACTACTGTTACTACGACTAATAATACTACTACTACTAATAATAATAAACAATAGTGGTACTGGTGGCAATAGTAATAGTACTAATAGTAACAGGAGTAGTAGTGGTAATAGTGGTAGTTACAGTGATAGTAGTAGTAATAGTAGTAATCATAATCAAATCATAAAAGTATTAACAGAACAGCAATGAAATACAAAATATAATTTAAAAGTTTAACCTAACCACGTGATACATTTTTATAATGATTTGATAGGGATTTGATATATATATATTACAAATCAAATTGTTACAAAATAATAACTAGTGTCTGTGCCCACCCGGAATGTGTGTTTTGTTTGAATACTTTGTCAAACAAAATTTCAGTGATATCGTTCAGTTTAATATCCAGTACTATTTTCGTCTAGTGGAAAATTTTATTTCATTTTATTGTTATTATTGTGTTTTTTTCTTAAAGAAAAATAAATTAAATTATATTTATGATGATGCGAACAAATTGTCGAAATGCGGATTATGTACTTGCAATTGTTTTTTGCTTTTTTTTTGTTTGTTTTTTCTTCTTTTATCTATGACGGTGTAGGCAAATATCGTAAATTATTTTGGCATATTTTCAAATGATTGTTATAGTTCTTTTTATATAAGTATCTAATGATAAAAATGTATAGAATGACAGTAAAGAATCTCCTGTTTATATATATTTTAATAAATAATAGGAATGACCATTGATATAAGAACTATTTTTCTTGGTTAAAATTATTATTTTAAGTTTAAAAATTACAGGGGCAAAGTGTGTAGCCGTGTTCAGAATACTCCAGTGATCTGTAAAAGTGTTATATATAACTTAGGTACCATGGAATCAATGGCTTTACACATTATTTACATTCGGAAAAAAAGATGAAATATCTTGCATACTGGCCACATACATAACTATTTTTTTAAATATGTTAATTATTTTATTATATTTTAATTTATTATTATTTTTTTTAATTTTAATTTTATTTTTTTTTAAATTTAAAAAAAAGAAAAGTTTATACACACACAAACATATAGATAGAAAGATAGATATAGATATATACATACATACATATAGTTACATATATATATATATTTATACTGAAGAAAGGAAAGAAGATGGACGGAGAAAGAAAATGTTTATTAAATCACGCCCTACGGTTATAATTATGGTCAACTATGTGATTAGAAATCACATCGACAATGAGAAAGGAAAGTTAACCCGGAAACCATGGGCACGGTACTGAGCTCATGGTTTAGTGAGAAATAGCCCAGCAGGACCACTAGCGAGTACTGATCCTTTGTAGTAATCCAGTGCACGTTAAAGCATATGTAGTCACACTTACAGACACAGAAAGAAAAAAACTATTGACAATTTATCATTTATAATTTTAAACAAGTGTATGTACATTTATTAACAGACGTACATTTATTAACATACATACATAATAAATACATTTATACATATATACACGCATATATATATTTACACATACATACATACATACATACATACATACATACATACATTCATACATACATACATACATGCATACATACATATATACATACATACATACATATACATGTATACAAATATAAACACATACACAAACAGACAGACCCACGCGTACCACTACAGTTCAGGTTCCAATGAGAAGATCCTGAACTTTGGACCAAGCTGTATCTGTTTCTGATGTAAGTTCTCTGTATGTCATTTTATACGTCATCTTTATGTTTAAGACTCCGCTGCCTACAATGTATGCAGGCTTCTCCGCTTTTCCGCTGTACAAATACTTCATTTTACCCAATATCTTCAGAATATCCTGGAACATAATAACAGTAATATTTTTAATATCATTATCATTCTTATCGTCATCAACATCATCATGATCATTGTCATCATCAACATCATCATCGATATTATTATTACAATAATCATTATTATTGCTGTTGTTGTAGTTGTTGCTGTTGTTACTGTTACTGCAACAGTAGTAACACTAGTAGCAGTCGTTTTTGTTGTAATTAATGTAGCAGCTATAGAAGCAGTAATATCCGTAATAGTAGCTACTGTTATTATAATAGTAGTCGTTGTTGTAGTAGCAGCAGTAGAAGAAGAAGAAGACGAAATAGTATCAGTGATATAGGTGGATATAAAAGTAGTAATAATAGCTATAGCAGACGTAACAATAGTAACAGTTACATAACCAATGTTGGAAACTATGCTAATATTAGAAGTAATAATAACGACAATAGTAGTTGAATCAGTAGTTGTCGTGGTAGTATTTAAGCAATAATAACAGTAGTAGTAATAAGATTAATAGTAACAATGGCAGCAACACTAATAGTAGTAACTTCAATAGCGGTAAAGATCAGTTATATTTATAATTTATATCTCATAAGTACCCAAAATCTAGCAACACTATAATGAAGAACGTAGACAGTGGTTGTGTCCCTTGAATTATGTTTAAACTAGCAACATGCCACATCATGAAATGCTATGCCTTATGTATCGATATATAATTAAATAGCATTTATTTACTTACCTTAATTTTTTGTTTCATATTGTCTATATCATTTCAGTACAACATGCAATTTATTTATTTATTATTATTACTATTATTACTCTTATTACTCTTATTACTCTTATTATTATTATTATTATTATTATTATTATTATTATTATTATTATTATTATTATTAAAGTTCCAAATTTGTTTCTCCTATCCTTTTTACACATCACTTTTATCATGCACAGATCAGAAGTTATAAAAATAAAAAATTGCAGTAGGATTGTTTATTACCGCAACAATAATTTCAAAGATAAAGCAACATTTGCAAATTTTGTATTAGGTAAAAAAAAAAAAAAAAAAAAAAAAAAAAAAAAAAAACTGAAAAGAAAAAAAAAAAAAATGAAAAGAAAAAGAAATATAATAATAATAATAATAATAATAATAATAATACATTTCACAATAATCTGCATTTCATTCATTCTCATTCCTTGAATAATTGAAATGATTGTTCTTAGAGGCGTGCTTAAATCTTATTAAAAAAAAATTCACACTAACAAATCGCACGAACACACATATGCACGTAAATAAAATCTCACCTGTGGTAATAATTTGGATTTATTATCCATTTCACCTTTTACTACATTTTTGAAATTGTTTTATTTTTTTTTTTTTTTTTTTTTTTTATTATTATTATTTTTCATGTATATATACAGGTTTGGCCAAAAAAACAGTTGCACTGAAAATTAATACCTCTTATCTCAAAAGCATTTATTTTGAAACTTTCCAAAAATTTACATGATTAAATTTAAATAATTATAATTCCTTTCAAATTACTGTTTCTAGTAGGTTTTACATAAGTCCAAAATCAAAATTAAATATCGAAAATTGCTGTTTCGGGACCCTCCCAGCGATAAGTAACTGAGTACGCTTTGGCACCTGTCAATCAAGTGTCGTCTGGAAATGCCGTCTGGCTGCGTGTAAATAAAAAAGTTAGTAGGACTGGAAAAAAGATATGTCAGCCATTTTGGATTCGTTTGCATCACTTTCTCGAGTTCGGATAAGAACTTAATCGCGACTGCTTTCACTGAGGAAGGTTGGCATGGTGCAAGAATTATAAAAGAAATTCGAGTGGGGTCATCAACAGTTAGAGTGAATAACCAAAAAAATTAATAGAATAATTTAAAAAAATTAAAAAATCTAATTACAGGATCTACTGTACACAAGAGAATGTTCACTATGTAGCGGAAGCTATCTGCTCCCACATGGAACTTGAGACTAGAATCAAGAAATAGTTGGAAAACTACCACCCTTAAGGAGATTCATAGCTGTATTTCATCATTGAGAAAGTAACTATGACAGTCTTCAGGAAAAATGGAAGACCCATCGATCATCTATCTGTTCAAACAGACTAATGGTAAGATGACATTCTTAAATTGCGATTTTCGATATCAAAGTTTGATTTTAGCCACTTGTAAAAAGTGACGCTCTCCATCTCTTTAACCATGTACATTTTTATAAGTATTTTTCTCTCTTATTGTTTTTTTTGGGGGGAGTACTCATTCAAAGTGTGTGTGCGTGTGAGGAGTCGTAGGTCTAGGTTATAGATATAGTAGTATTAGTGGTAAAAGTAGTAGCAATAGGATATATTTAGATAGACAGACACAGCTAGACAGAGAGACAGACAGACAGACACAGATAGACAGATAGACAGACAGATAGATAGATAAATAAATAAATAATAATAATAGTAGCAGTAGTTGTAGTAATAGTAGTAGCAGTAATGGTAGTAATGGAAGAAATAACAGAGAAGATGAAGATAACTAATAATTTACATTTATTTCGACAATATTTTTACGATTTACAATTTACTTAATGATTCTATCTACTAATTATTTTAATAATTTAAATAATGAAAAATCTGCATCTTAAATAATTAATATTATATATCAATGGACTCTTTTTCATCAATTAAGTAGTAGTAACAATTAAATAAATAAATAAATTAACAAAAATAAAGTGATATATAATTATGATGGCAAAATTATGTATTAAATTATATTACATTAAATACATATAAAATGTTTCATACATTCCACTTTCTAACAAACACTTGTGAAGATGGTAAAAGGTTTTTCGTGAAACAAAAATGAAGGAAAACCACCCGTGCGATTTTGGAAAGAATAATTTTTACATAATACACAAAGCCTTGTAGTTGTGCACATTTCTTCTTTTTAAAATCAGTCTTTTTGTGATGTAGGAAATTTAGGTTTCGGAAGCGAAAGCCAGCTAGCTAAAGCGAGATTAGGAAAAATAAAAGCAAACTAATATTGTTATATAAAAAACACACAAATTGTTGTGGCCATGTGTACTTCATTTTGCGAAACAAAAATCCTTTCGTGACGTAGGTAAGTAATTTTTCGGAAGCGAAAGTTGAAGAGCGGATCTATAAAAAGCGAGGCCAAACGTTGTGGAAGTGCATATTTCTGTTATGGAGATGTTAAATTATTTCTCGGAAGCAAAAAACCAGGTGGGTGTAGTTGCTCTATATTATAAAAAAACAAATCGTTGTAAGAAGTGTATCTTCATTGATCATTTGTCGAAGGGGAGACAATTAATATAACAAGCCAGGAAACTAAAGCGATATATGGGCAGAAATACACAGACAATTTTATACTGATGTCTTGTTATGGAAATTTAAGATAAATGTTCGTTATAAATCCGCGTCTAAAGTGTCTGTTACGGATTCCAGTTCTTCTTTCGACAGTTTGTATTTTCTTAACAGATCCAAAGTGCCACTGCTGACGATCTTTGCATTTTTCAGTGGTCTTGACTCTTTGGTTTTTAACTCTCCTATCACCCTCAATGTGTCCTATAAAACAAAAACCCACTTTCTAAGTATGTAGGCAACAGATATTTCGTTAATATAGTTAAACCATTCGTTATAATGATTCAGCATTGTAACTTGTATAAAAGATTTTATTCAAAATTACTAAAATACTAATTATCTATAATAATTCGTTAGAATGATTCAGAATTATTACTTATATATATGATTTTATTCAAAATGACTAAAATACTAATTATATATTTAAATTATTCATTATAATGATTCAACATCATATTTTATATACAATATTGTAAACAGACCAAATACACATCCCATCTTAATCAGTGAGGTATTTAAATTATTCATTGGAGTCCTTATATACAAAATGTGTCCATAACAAATTTCAGTTAATCTATCTAAATAATCCGTTACCGTTTTATGAGATGTTCTATACAAGTCATTATTAATCAACTTCAGTTATTAGTTTTAATTATTTCCATTTAAAATTCGTTATAACGATTAAAGATAATATATATATATATATTAAACTTTTCCATTAATCTATTTAATTAGTTTGTTAGGATTCAAGATTATAAATAATATAGATTTCCATTAATAAAATGTTCAGTATTTAACATTATAAATAATATAGATTTCAATAATCTAATTAAATAATGTGTTAGATTACAAGACTATAAATAATATAGATCTATCTAAACAAATGTATTATAAGTCATACTTATATCTCCATCAATAAATCCTGTAAAAGGGAATGAAGAACAAATATATTATTTAATCACGTATTTACACTTTTTAAAACCTTTTATTATATGGTGTCATACACATGGTTAGGGACCATGGACCTATGATATAAAAAAAAAAAAAAAAAAAAAAAAGAAGAAGAAGAAAGGAAACCCTCTGCAACCACGCGATGGGCTTTTTTTGTTTTGTTTTGTTTTTGTTTGTTTTTGATTTGGTGCAACGGTTGTTTTATATGCACCTACTCCAAATCAGGAAAACACATGGCATAAGCCTTTAGGTACTGGCCTTAACTTTCATATAAACAAGCCAAAATTCAGATTTTTAAGAATGCTTAAGTTTTTCAACATATTTTCGATTAAGCCATATTTTTTTTATATGTCTTGACCTGCACTATAAGCAGTCCGTCTGAACACAAGAATCCACCAATGAGCCAAATGTTAACGTACAATACTTTTTTTTATATTGTACTTAAAACAGGAGTAACTAGATCACAAAATCGGCATTGTCTTTCTTTTATATTGATTTAATTATCAATTTTTGTTATCGGAAACTTTATATCAAACCTATTTGAAACTATATATATCACTAACTCCGAAAATATGAGAAAATGAAATGAATTTTGCTTGTAGGAGTAAGCCCCGAGATTTGTTACATAATCCTTTATGATTCTCGTTTAATAAATTAAAAAATTTCAGCTTCGTAATATATAATAATGTTGTAAAATATATCTCATTTATTGTTATTATTATTATTATTATTATTATTATTTCTTTAATATTTGCTCTTTCATTTCCTTCTTGTATTTTTCTTCCTATCTTCTCATGTTATAAAAATCACACAACTTACCATGCCTTTGACAACTTTCCCAAACACAACATGGTTTCCGTCAAGCCATCTGGCTTTTGCTAATGTAATATAAAACTGGGAACCGTTAGTATCTGGACCATAATTTGCCATGGCAACCATTCCTGGAGCATTATGACTCATTATAAAATCTTCGTCAATAAACTTTGGTCCAAAGATGCTGGTTCCTGAAATAAATAAGGATTAATTTTGTTTATTTTCAGTTATGAAGTATGTCGAGCGTCATTCTGTCAGGTCCCTGTTACGAATGAATGTAATAATAATAATGATAATAATAATAATATAATAATAATAAAAAGAGCAAAAGAAAAAGGGAAAGAAGGTCTACAGCTCACCTCCAGTACCGTCCATGTATAGCACATCACCCATTTGGATTATGAAGTCTGGAACAACTCGGTGTATAGGGGTCCCTGCATACCTTAGAATATTCTGTAAGTTAAAGAAAAAGAACTTAAAAAAAAAAAATCCCTGCTTAAAGAAATATTTTTTTATTTTATTTTATTATGTACATGTGTGTGCCCTTGCTTGTATACATATAGATATATTACAGAGGATGTGTATATCCTTAGTTTTGTATCCATTTTCTCTTCTAACCCTACCATTAACTTATTTTTTATTTTTTATTTTTTAATGATAACATACTACTAAATCTGGTAATTGTATGATTGTGGCTGTATAATATGTCAGTATTGTTTTTATTGGCCACATTTACATTAACCCCATGATAAAGACTCAAAAACAGGCATTCTCGTATGCACACGTGTACAGAAAGAAATGTATATTATGTGTATGTCAATAAATTGACTTCTGAATGGTTGTCAAATATGAACACAGGGAAACACAAAGACCTGTTTGACTGTAGTGTATATAACAAAACAGCTGTTTCTCTCGTTCTGCTGGAGTCTAAAATTAAACACTGATACGTTTTAACGAAATTATTTCCGTTCTTAAACAAAATAAATTATTTAGAACATTGATAATGTATTAAAATATATATATATATGTTACAGGTGCTGCTTTTTTTATCATCTGCATCTCTGGTATAAATAATTTTGTATACAAACGCATGGTTCTGTCAGGAGTTCATACACACACATACGCATACCTTAAAAGAGATGCAGGGAGACGTCACAGAAGAAAAGAATGTGTGTGAGAGAGAGAGAGAGAGAGAGAGAGAGAGAGAGAGAGAGAGAGAGAGAGAGAGAGAGAGAGAGAGAGAGAGAGAGAGAGAGAGAGAGAGAGAGAGAGAGAGAGAGAGAGAGAGACAGAGAGAGAGAGATAATCGTTTTAAAACTTTTCAGATAAGTTTATTTCAGTACATTGCAATCAAATAATCATACAAATTGTATTGACATACTGTAACATTACCGGATTTCTTTTATTAAATAAATGATGTTGATATCCATGGTCTTCCGTTTCAGTTTTAAGGTACTTTAAACCGAAAATTATTCAAGTTATGAAACAGGTTTACACACACATACCAACACTAAGACATATATACACGCACAAACAGTTATGTATATATTAACTGAGAAAGGGAGACAGATATATTTACACATATATCTGTATCTATATATATTATGTATATATACTAAAAAATAAAAATAAAAGAACATAAAAACATGATTTGACTTACCTGCCCCTTCCTGTAACCTTTTGCAAGAGTGACAAAGTTAAGAACTGTCATGGGCGCCAAATCTCCGAATACACCAATAATCATGCGTCCTTCGTAAGGTCTTCCGTCCTCATGATAATCATCAATTTTCACGTCTAAATAAACCCACTCAGTGATCATCACCTCGCTAGGTGGATCCTTCTCAAGTTCGCTAATTCTGCCAAGATCCTGTGACATTATGGTCACCAACAAGGAAGACGTCAAAAGAAAATGGTAAATATCCATTTTGGTATGTCGCAGATATCTGGATGGTGAGAATGAAAGAAATGTGTTGTTTATCCAACAGCATATTAATTAGTTTTAAACTACTTTTAATAGTTTAACAAACAAACAAATAAAACCGCTCTCATCATTCTAAGGGTAACTCTTTAACGGTTCCTTAATTTAATGATATTATATCGTTATATAGCGACCGTACTTTGGTTAAAACCAATTATTTATTTATATTTTATGGTTAATTGTTAATAATAATAATAATAATAATAATAATAATAATAATAATATAATGAAAATGATGATGATAATGGTTATGATGATTATTATTATTATTATTATTGGTAGCCTGATTAAATATATTTTTGTTTCTTATGTTTCTGCTGATCAAACGTATAATATTAAGTTATATTATGAATTAATAATAATAATAATAATAAATAGCAAGTCCAATAAGGCTAATATTACAGAAAATTCTGGCAAAATGAAAATTATTTTTTTTTTTTAAACGTTCTAGATCTTATATATTATTTAAATGGCTACAGCAAGTTTATTTTCTGCGCGTAATTATATTTGTTAACTAAAATAATCATTTAAAACATTCTTTAATTAATTAAAAATTAAAATAAAGTCTTTCTGGTTAATATATAGTAAGCAACTTACCGAAGACCTCAACGTATAATCACAAGTCATATATCCACGTGCTTCAATCAATGTGAAAATGGATTAAGATTCAAGACACTTTACTACCAGCCAATCAGGATGAAGAAACATGTTACTAAAAATATTCGATCCATTTAGACGCTGACACATGTCGGGCCAAAGTGTACAGGAAACGTGTACAATAAAGGTGCAATCTCACTTTTACGATTTATTGTAACAAAATATTTCTTAAAATGAACATTATTCTATGTTAATCTAGATGGAAGTATAGTTATTTATTTTTGCAGAAGATGTCTTATGTTTATAATCTATTCTGTTTTGTCAAAGTTGCTGTAAGAAATGAAGTGGTAATCACTGTTGATAGAAATGGTTATTTAGAGATGTGCCATAGAAGCGTGTCTTTAGTAATATTATAAGAAAACTGATAGAAATTGCTGATGTGGCGTTGCAACCGAATATGAAAGAATCAAATGTTTCTCCAGCTTTTGGCTACATTCAGGCCACTAAGGAAACATATCTATAGTTTAAAATACACAAAGAATTAACTCTGAGTATTATACTATCATCAGCAGAAACATAACGAGAGGTTTTAGGAAGATTTTAAAATCATTACCAACATTTTTTTCTTAATTATGAAAATAAAATTAATGAGAAAAAAATGTTGATAATACGATGTTATTTCGTATAAATAATACTAAAAAAAAAAAAAAAAAAAAAAAGCAGCAGTGATAGAAGCAATGGATCATCTCTTTGTTACGTAAAGACGTCTATAAAAACTACAGTAATGTTAACACGACTCTCTCTCTCTCTCTCTCTCTCTCTCTCTCTCTCTCTCTCTCTCTCTCTCTCTCTCTCTCTCTCTCTCTCTCTCTCTCTCTCTCCACAACATCAACAATAAGAAGAAAAACAACGCAGTCACACGAAATTATTTATTGACATAGAAATAGACTTGGATACAGTGCGATATGACAACTGATTTACAACGTTGACAAGAATACAAAAATAATTTAAGTGACATAATTATTGTTTTAAATGAAATACGCTTTTATTAAAATCTTTAGTATATGAATCTGACCAAAGCCTTTGCAATGATTACAGCGGAATTTTGATAATTGTTTCAAATGCTGTACTGATTATAAAAAGCAAATCAGTTTCGCTGATTGAGATTAATACAGCTACGTCAATCATTAAGAATTAAATAATTAAAGATAAAATATCCAGTATATATATAATTATATTACATATATATTTCAAGACATTATATCGATAATTTTACTTTTCTTTGAAAGATCTCACATCATAATCTTATTTTTGACTTTAAAATTTGAAACCATTAAAGGTTTTAAAGGTTTTGCATCAACTTTTTCCTGTAAATGATTGGAAATTAAAGATATTATATTCAGAATATAATTTAAATTCTGCAGCTAAATTTATTTATAATTAAAACATTTTATTAGATTTTTTTTTTTTTAAAAAAAAAAAAAAAAAAATTAAGGGTTATTTTGCTTGATTAAATAAAAGAACAGCTGCGCAATTTTCTGCGAGAGTTCAATAAAACATCAAAAAGCAGCTGGAGATAAAAGACAAAAGAATGTCAAAAATATAATAATAATAATAATAATAATAATAATAATAATAATAATAATAATAATAATAATAATAATAATAATAATAATAATAATAATAATAATAACAACAATAATAATATTATTATTATTATTATTTTTATTATTATTATTATTATTATTATTATTATTTTGTTTTGTTTTCTTGTCTTTGTTTAACTGTAGTTATAATTACAAGAAATGTAAGACAGAAATGGAAGTGTTTATTTTATAACAAAACAATGACAAAATAAAAAATGCATGTACTTACAAATTCAGTTTAATATTTCCATTGAATATGTGGTATATTTTTTTGTATTTATTCCTTGGCCTTTATTATGAACATATATTTTCAGTTTTACAAAAGACACGAAACATGAAATGATAAATTCACTGATATAAACATTTGAATATTAATTAAACGTATCCGTACATACATAACATTATTTTCAAATAAGTACGCACGCATCCACGCACACTCGTGATAATTATTAAAATAATAAAGCTTATATTAAATCATTTATGAATTTACAACGCAGAGATGCATATTAGTGTTCATATATAAATAAGAAATTATATTTACCAAAAAACAAAATTATTTAGGTACAAGAAAACGGGGGAAAAAAAGTGTTTCTTGTGACCATAGTATCTATATTATTTGACCCGTAATTCAGATGGTTTAATACTTGTTGTTGTTTTGCTAACGAAAACCGTTTGACTTTTCGAAAATTCCAAAAAATAAATAAACAAATAAATAAATAAATAATAATAATTAAATACAAAATACAAAAATAAGTAAGAAAGTAAGTAAATAAATAAATAAATAGAAATAATGAAAAAAGTAAATAAATAAAAACTTTAAGCGTACGGGCTTTTAATATTAAGAAAGAGACAAGAAGATTTTTTTTTCCTCTCAGTTTAGATCTTTAAACGAAAATATACGAATACTTTTAACAATTTCCTATTATTTACTCATTAGCTATACAATTCACGGCTTTAACGCAAATCTGATATTTAAAATCTACTCCTACCGGGTCTACTCCTACGTAAAATTATTACTATAAATAGAACTATGGAAATACAACATAATGTGTTTTTTTTAAAAAGTGTTAGGTTTTTTTTTTTTACTGCAGGTTGTTAGAAAAACTTACAAGGGCTAGCAGTTACCCATCTATCCCGTACGCTTATATAAAATGAACAAAAATTACATTCTCTCAAACCGTATGACTCGAAATTGCAATACAATTTTGTAGTATACAACACATTTATGAGCACATAATAATAAAATCAAATAAAAAAGGTAAATGAAATATACATCAGCACTTATTGTTCTTTTAACCGTCAGTGGAACTGATAACCAGTAATAATATATATATATACTGAAAAATGAAAATCGTGCAGTTCGACTAGATTGCAAATATCGCTTGTTGTTGATTTCAGGGATGGTTAGGCTATTTCACTTTAAGAAACAAGAAGTTAAATATTATAAATAATAAAAATTAAAATTAAAACAATTAAAAATTAAAATATAATAAAAACAATTAACATAAATATAAAAGAAAATAAAGAAAAACGAGAAAGAAAAAACTTACAGATAAAAAGTAAAAAAAGAAAACTGCTAATAATAAATAAATAAAAAGTAAATAAGTAAATAAATAAAATAGTAATAGTAATAATAATAATAATAATAAAATAAAGTATTATTAGGAGTCGACGAAAAATTACTGAAAAACTAAATAAAAAGAAGAAAGAAAAAAGAAGACGAAAAATGAAAAGAAAGACAAAGAAAAGTATTAATAAAACTAAAAATTTAACAGCCATTGCTAATTTTGAAAAATGTTTCAAATTCTCAGTGTATAAAGTGAGGTTTCGTTTTAAAAATGGCGTGTTGCAGATTTCTGTTTTCACACAGAAGATTTCCGAGAATTCATTCTCCTACAAGTCAAACAGCACCTCATTCTGAAGTCTCGCAGCCGACACATCTTCAGCATGCCGACAATGCTGCAGTAACGCGATTGGTCCACACAAGCTGCAACCATGACAACAACAACAACAATAATAATAATGTAATTGCAAAACAACAACAGCAAAAAGAAAAAAAAAAAATAGAATAAATATGTAAATACATTTATAAATAAATAAAATAATAAAATTGTTATTTTGATTTATTTTTCATTAATAAGCTCCGACCTTTATTAGATTTAACAAACTTTAAGTTAACCTGCTATTAAATGTAATGTACTTTGTGTCATGATGATCCAACTGACTTAGTATTGATTAATATGCTGTAAAGTTTAAAGTTGACTTATTAAATATGTAAAGTTTACGTTTAATAATTAAATATCTAAATTTTAATTTTGACTAATTAAATACCAGAAACTTAAATTTGACTTAACAAATTTCAGTAAGATTTAAAGTTTAAATAGTACTCACTATCTGCACAATATCGTGGCCTACAGTATTTTTTGAGTGAAGGTCGTGGTTTTGTTTTACACGTTGACCAGGCTGGTAGTCTTGTTTTCTTCCAAATACAAGTGAGAATCCTCGTCTTGAAACCAGTTTTAGCACAGAGCGGGCGGCACTTAAACAAAAACCAGAAACATAAACACTTGATGATATGTGTGTATTTGTGGGTCTTTGCATTTGCTTGTGTGTGTGTGTTTGCGCGTGTTTTAGTGTGTGTGTGTGTGTGTATGTATCTCTAGGTACGATGAACTAAAATGATGTCTATTTATTTACATATTTATTTATTTATTTAAATACCTTAGTCCACTTGGACGTTTTCCAGATAGACATACAATCCAGGTTAACACACTCCTGTTTGTGATGTGGTCTCTCCTCCTGGTTACAAACTGCCAGTTTAGCAAACGTTCCGTTCTTGTAGACACAGTCAACAGCACGCTTCTGTTGGCCAAACCCATCCCGAATACACTGCAGGTCAGAGCACTACACGGGGGAAAAAAAGAGGAACAGTGTCTGTTGTAATATTATTGTTCTTCAGTTTATATTCTTATTTGCATATATTAATTTAATACATTTAATGTACGTACATACCCATCCATCAGTCCAGGGGGGGAGAGAGAGAGAGAGAGAGAGAGAGAGAGAGAGAGAGAGAGAGAGAGAGAGAGAGAGAGAGAGAGAGAGAGAGAGAGAGAGAGAGATATGTTGATTATACTTAATTATTCTCAGTTACCAAATTATTCTATTCTGAACAAATACTTTTTATTGGACAATATTCAAGTAACAAAACAAAGTGTAATTCTAGTTTTATGTTAATTTACTAGAATTTTATCTATTTTTCAAAATACACATTTCACAAACCGTATTCCATTCTCCCGTTTTCCAGAGAGGACATTCCAAATTGATTGAACACTTTTCAACAAAACGAGGCTTTCTGAGACCAAGCTTCATGCACTCCCGGTCACCCAGAATCTTCACGTATTTCTCCGTAATCTTTGCACACGTCACGTTTCTCCTCCTGTTTCCGGAACCGCACGTGACCGAACAAGGCGACCAATCGCTGGTCGTAAAAACTAACCGCTTCGACATGTTATACTGAGTGTCTCTGACAATACCCTTTTCTGTCGAATTGCCTTTATTACGACTTCGCAGTGGATGCGGTATCTTTATGTCTTTCGCTATTATGTAGTTTTTCATCTGTTTTGCTTTCCTCCTGGCTTCCAGTTTCGTGTGAAAATTTATTGTCACGTGAACACTTTCGGATCCAGCGATGCACGTGTACGTGCCAGCATCCGAGCTGGGATTGGCTTTCTGAATTTTGAGATTGCCGCTAAATGTCGTTCTGACTCTTCCCGCCATCGGAATCAGTTTGAATCCTTTGCTCCAGAATATGAGTTTTCTGTGAAAATTCTTTACCAGACATCTTATAGTCAAAGACTGGCCTGGAAGAAGGATTAGTCGGCCACCAACATTTAACTTTACTTTCTTTGATCTTTTGAACTGGATG
Source organism: Chrysomallon squamiferum (assembly GCA_012295275.1). Taxonomy (NCBI): domain Eukaryota; kingdom Metazoa; phylum Mollusca; class Gastropoda; order Neomphalida; family Peltospiridae; genus Chrysomallon; species Chrysomallon squamiferum. Next base: position 17,747,073 of record CM022669.1, read on the forward strand.
AATGTGTAATTCTCGGACTTGATAAACGGGGCCGCTTGCGGTAACTCGAAACAGTCGTTGAGATGGTGACAACGACGTGACGTCATAGGTTTGGGACCGAGGCATTCGGTGTCTGACACCGTCACCTGGCGTCCCCTGACAGGGGATTTGACGCAGTATGCTTGTCTTGTCTGTACTCCTGGCCCACAGGTTCCAGAACACTGAAAAAAAAGTATATATATTAGTTTACTATATAATCGTCGTACATCCTACACATTAATATTTTAAAGTATATAGCACTCTCTAGCAACAGAGCGAATTTCACTGTTATCAAAACGATTCTTAAACTGAGGTATATTAGTCGACATCTTTTAATAAACGACAGTTAAATACTACTAAATACACAAATGACTGAACAAACAAATAATGAAAGAAACAAATAAATGAATCAATATATATGTCTATATATATATATATATATAAACAAGTGAATGAATAAACGAACGAACGAACAAACAAACAAACTAAATTGATTGATAAAGATCAGTCAGACTAGGTATGTGTGTTTACCTGTGACCAGTTTCGTGTCATCCACTTAGCTGGACAGAAATGGGTGTTGC
>CM022669.1:17752671-17960890 GCA_012295275.1 Chrysomallon squamiferum
ATATAATACAGCACCTATTCAACTACAGAATATAGTATTATACGCACGCAGGACTGTGCATATATGAACACAAAGCAGACACATATAGAAATATAAATCTAAATTCATAATAATATCTGAAAGTATATGTACATGTGCATACGCGCGTGTACCCCTTTAGAATGTTATTATTATTATTATTATTATTATTATTATTATTATTATTATTATTATTACGGAGTCTAATTCTATTTAGATTTCTCAATTCAGTAAACAACCAAATAATTTGTTCCAGTGCAAGACAAAAAAAAAAGAAAATAACATAATAACATAATAAAATAAATAAATAAATAAATACCGGTGACCATGATCCAATATACCAGTTGGGGTAATGTCGTTTCGTAGTGCATTCTGGGAATTCACACTGCAGAATGACGTCATCGGGCCGTGTCTCATTGTCACAGTATTGATCATCTACGTGCAGGCCGGACGTGACGTCTTTGCAGGAAGCGGAAGTCTTCTGGTATCCTGTCTAAACAGAAGAGTTTTCATGATGATTACGAACAGAACTACTGGTTACAAAATCTTATTATTTAATTAGTCTTTAGAATAGCAGTCCATATATATAACTGACTGGAAAGTTATGCAAATGTTCATGTTTATATGTTCGAGATACACACACGCTTATACACGCACGCATACACACACACACAACATCTGCTGCGGCTATTAGTGCTACTACTTCTACTACTGTTGATGCTGCTGCTACAAGTGCTACTACTACTACTACTTCAACTGTCACCGCCACTTTAGAGAATGTCTTCATTAATTTTTACTGTTATGCCACTACTACAACCACCATCCCTGCTCTTGCAGCCACCACTTCTACTACACCACCACCACCACCATTACTACATACTATTATTACTATAACTACTACTGCGACTTATAATGCCGCTACCACTGATGCAGCTTCTACTATCACCTCCAGTACATTAAAGAATTAGACAAAAACACACCAGTTAGCCGCATAAATATTCCTCAAGGTTTTCACTAAGATAACATTTACTTAGCCCAGTTATACCGTACATTAATTACATTTACAGGGTAGCTATAATCAGACACGCATATGGTACAGCCAGAGACGAGTAGATTGTGTCAGAACACAAAACAAGATAGTGTCATTTCAAGTACTGAAAGAATGAAAAAACATATTTAAAAAAAATCACTCTAGAGCTCAGTTTCAAACGCCAGCCCAAGTATAAAATGTCTTCATCAGCTAGAATATCGGGAGGCGTTGAAAAATACGATATGTTTCCTGGCAGTATCTTAGTTCGACTGACAGGTCCCTCAGTGCAAAGGGTGATAACTCCTGCTATAGCACAGGGTTGTTGTGGTTTTTGGGGGGGGGGAAAGAGGGTTGTGTATTTATTTAGAACTGGGTTTGTATTTTGTTATGTAAAAAAAAAGAGTTAAAAAGAGCGCTTCTGCTGTTGTTGTTTTAAACTGAATATTAATAATGTAACATGTTTATTTATTTTATCGTTTACTACTACTATTACTGCAACAACAAAAACAACAACTACTGCTATCACTAATACTATTACTACTGATACTGCTACTACTATTACTGCTATTATTACCGCTAGTACTGCTACTGTTACTACTACTACTATAGCTACTGCTACTACTACTATTACTACTAAAGCTACTGCTACTGTTATTATTATCATTATTATTATTACTTCTACTACGAGCTTAAAAAAAAAGATAAAAAAGGGAAGTACTCACACTGCACGTGACTGAACAGGGCTCCCACGTGACCTCCCATTGATAATGTTCATTCCTCTGATCAGCACGAACAGCCAGGAAAATCTACAAAATAATAATAATAATAATAATAATAATAATAATAATAATAATAATAATAATAATAAAATAACAATAACACAATATCAACAACAATAACAAAAACAACAGCAACAACAACAATAGTCATAATAATGATGATGAACCTGAAGATAATGAGAAGAACAAGAACAACAACAATAATAATTATGATGATGATGATGACAATGATCAGATCAAATGATTATGATGATGATTATGACGACGATAACAGTAACAATAAAAACAACAATAATAATTCGAAGAAGGAGAAACAAATGATTGACTAGAATAGTTTTTAACCTCTAGCAAAACATTTCTGTCCACCGTACAGTATTCTGATTTCATTTCATATTTCCTATTTGATGACGAATCTGAGTCAACTCTAGCTGTTTTTTATGTTACTTCAAGAAGAATCCTCAGTAGATTCCTGTAGGTTTCAGATAAGTGGTTATTTATTTTATATTGACACAAGTGAAGTTTGGCTAATGAAGAGAATCTATACCTTATTAAATACAACTGATATTGTTTTTTCTATTTAAACACACTGTTTTAAAGGTAATCAAAATAAAGATTTATTGAAATTGAAAGAATGAAATTGAAGATGTGTTCATAACCTCAAAGTAACAAGTGACGTTACTGAAAGACTGACAATGATAGCGAATCGGTTAACACATGAATAGAACAAAATTATAAAATGCATGGTGTACAATGGAAACATTCCTTCGTCGCTAAGATATAATTATTCCTCACTGGACAGATGTTAACAACGGCTGTATCTATTTCGTAAACTGTACCAAGGCTGACCCATCTTGCACTTCGTAACCGAGTTCCCGGTGTAGCCAGTTTGAAAATACTCTCAGCAAAATTGCCACGGTATGCACGGCTCAGTATCGGGAATTACACCCCGTAACCTTGAATATTTCTGAAAACAAATTCCGGTGTCCACGTGGGGATAAACGTTCTCGGCGAAACCTCCAGAGAGTTAATTTATAATCTCTTCAAAGGGATTTCGACAAAGCTAGACACATAAAGGTAAAAAAAAAAATTATTACCTCAACTCGTCGACGCTAATAGCAGGATACTGATTTGGCAAAATGGCTTGACGCAACAAGGTATTTTACTCAGCTAAAAATGTCTATCAGAAGCCTCGCTTCACACGGAATTAGGAACATAAAACAGATGACTGCACATGCTTTCCGTGTTCGTGGTGTGCGTAATTACACTCATTAGCAGATGCGGTTTGGATCCAAGGTCGAATTGTAACTGTGTCATAACATTTTAATGGTTATCGATAAAAAAAAATATAAAAACATTTAAAAATAAATTACAGGAACAGCTCTATATCTACTTTTTCGGTTTAAATCTTGAGATATTATAGATTTTTGACAATACAACAATGAAAAGTTTGAACAAGCAACATTTATATCAATGTCAATACAAGACTTATCTCTAAATGCAATGCATCTGTTACCTCAGGAACTGTTACCACTAATCCTATTGATATTGCTGCTTCTGCTACTACTACCTTATCAATAACGAACAACAACAACAACAACAACACGAATTGTTTTCAATACTTCATAAATATTCTATGACAAATTCAGAAAAGCAATGAAATTGTAAAAGAAGAAGATAAAATTTAGACTGGTTAAATTGCACGGCATTAGTTTCACGCCTCAGCTAAAATTTGAATTTAAAACATTAAAGATAATAAACATGAACACAGATATAGCGAAAATTTAATCATAGTTTGTATCATTGTATGAATGTTTCATTTGTCAGAATCGTAATAAATATCTGTCTCGCCTATTTATAATTACATAATCAGAATGGCACTATCTTTACCTTATAAATGTCGCATAACAAACCTTGAATAAAAAATAAATAAAAAATAAAAAATTATTTACCTTGATGATAATACGCAATGAAAGATAAAGAAAAATAATAACCTTGAAAACGTAACACAAAATTTGTACAATAAATTCAAATTCCTAACCGATTCAGTTTCGCAAGGAGATCTTTTCTTCAGGTTCAGAACAAAGTACATTTCTTTTTTTTCCCTTTTCTTAGTGATCTCTAACCTTTTCAGCAAAACATTTTAAATATTTAGAAAAAAAAAAATGTATTAATATATACATTTGTCATTTTATGTGCTATTGGTACACGGTTCTTCAGTAGTGAAAATGTTGGGAATCACTGCTAGATATCCAAACATTTTGTTGTGGGCGTTCAATCTATGTATCACAGTTTTTATCACAAGATAATGTGTGATCAATTAAACTGCAGTTCTTACAAAGAGTTTGCACATTTCCCTGGCTATACCAGACCCTAAAAGTTAAGGCTTAGTATAGATTTTTTTAACTTTTTTTTTTCCTTTTTTTTTTTTTTTTTTTTTTTTTTTTTTTTTTTTTTTTTTTTTTAATAAGAGAGAGGGCGGAAACGTAAATCATCAAAACCTTTCCAGACAGCATATTCATCATTTTTTTAAAAATAAAATTTGTCTGAGCAGCAATGGAAAGTGTATCGAAATACGACACAAATTTTAACACTGTTCCAAACAAGGCATCTATCAGGGATGATGATGCACAATAAACTCGTTTTTGTCTTACGGTTTTCGTGTTTAATTAGGAAAATGTTCGGTGTAAATTTTTGTTAGTATCTGGTTTTGGATAACAACGCCATCAAGATTTAATCTGAACATGACCGAGCTCTGGCTTGGCTAAACAATGACGTAATCGATGCCAGAACTGGCCAGACGTCTGCAGACGAGTGCCATTCCGTCACATGACCAGAGCACGTGTTCCTGCCAGAGCGACAAAACAAAATGATTCCAGAATAAAAAAATAAACTCTGTGGTTGCAGAATAAATCTTTTTCATATTCAAAGTTTTTTTGTTTTCTGATTTGCTTTACATAACACCGGATCTGTTGAGTCTTGTTCTCAGCAAAATGGAGCCCACGTAATGACAGCAGACCAATTAACACAGCAGAATTCATTACGGGAAATTGGGCAGCATCCAGTTGCAGAGTTTATGAAATCGTTAACGTGTTTTAGTTAAAAACTGATCCAGAATAGTGTGTATGTATATCAGTGCACGTCATTCCTAATACCACCAATTACTTAATCATTGTTCTACCAACTCTATAATTTAATAAAAAAAAGGTTTTTGTAATCTGAAGTTTGATCTTTTCATTACTTTTCTATATCTTGTTCCCCCGTACTCGAAAATGATACAGGGGAGCTACACTATGTCAGTATAATGCTTACAGTGATAAAAGAGAACTTTAATGAGAACTGCTGCATAACCAGTTTGAGCATCGCTTTGACGATCTTATAAATGTTTTACGTCCATTAGATGATCACAAATTGATGTCGTGGAAACAACAACAAAAACAAAAAAAACCTTTAAACTTTAAGCATTTTGTAAATCTTCTAAAAAAGTAAACAGAAAATAATTAAGATGACAAGCTAAGTATTATCATAATAGCCCCCCCATACCAAAACAAAAATGCTTTTAAGATAAATGTTTCATATCATAGCTGATTTCAAATTTTATTGGTTTAGTTCCAATCGTTTAAAAGTACTCTTACCCCCTCTTCGTCTATATCCAAACTGTGTATTCGATAAAGTGATAACACGCAAGGCTAACTCGTTTGCTTTTTTCGAGATCAAAGGCTGGTCTGGTCTGAGCCTTGATAAGCAAGAACTAATTACAAGCCATTAAGTATGTAAGGTCAAGAGGACGCTTGGTGTAAACACAGAGCACTTAACAGTTTCTCAGAGAAACTGTGATTTGTTTATTTTGACTTTCAGTAGAATGGTATTTTCATAACATATTCACTGAAAACGTATACAAGATCAAAACATTTTACAAAGCAATTTTAACAAAACATTCATGAAAACTTACACATGATCAAATCATTACAATATCATAATATGCGTTTTTCATAATGTATTTATTGAAAACATGCGCGTAAACAATCGTAATATAACACCCTGCATTTGGGACGTTTTCATAAAATATTTACATTATTAAATTTAATTTTACTGTGGATTGTAAGGACTGCAGCGTTACCTGCAGGGACGGGTCTGTTATGAAACTAACGAATCTTAAACTTCAGCAATCCTAACAGTAACACAGGCGATTCCCCCAGACGCGAGTTTAGTCCAGACTGATTAAACAATTTTAATGCGAAGCTGAGAAGAAATAAAAAAAAAAAAGTGTTCTGTCTTGGAACAAGCCCTTTGAAGACGAAAACAGAGGTTACCCTGACCCCCTATAACAGTTCAAGGTTGATAAATGTAAAAAAATAGCAGCTCAAATAAGGTGCCAAAGAGTATCGAAGATGCATCATATCATTAATAAAAGACGTTACTAATAAAATATATGCAATAGGGAATTCTGTTATTTTAACAGAATATCATTTTTTTTTTTAAATGCGTATCTATTTATAAACACAAAACAATGATATAATTATATGTGTATGTATGGTATAAAATACTAAATGCCAAGGTATCATCATCCACAAGCCCAAAAGAAATGAATTTTATTTAAAGAAATGAATTTTATTTAAAGAAATGTTTCAATGTTGTATATAATAATGCTAAAATCATTACAGAGTTTATCATAAAGTTTTCAAACTAGATCAAACACGCGAACAAAGTTTATTGAAAAACTTCAAGTAGACAGCTTTTGGTGAAGATAAGAAAAATAATATTTATCAAGGAATCATATCAAATGATGGAATCTTGTAAATATTTCATTACAAACATGACCACTGATCCATTGAATAAATCGAAGGATTAACACTGATAAAACATCTTACCTGAATAAACATGATACCAATGTCCCATACTGATGTCATTGTAACATTTACCGAATCTTTCTTCCAGTCATAATGTTACAGTAATATTCATTATTCCAGCAAGGTAAACTCCCTTTTGAAAACAAAAAATATTATTACGGTCCTCTATTTGTGTATATTTTAAATTCTTGGTTTAAATTATTTCCAAAACCTTCACCTTTATATGTCGTAGTAAATGAAAGCAAATTCCATTCATGAATCTTACACTGATCGCTTCTCCAGCAGTTTTCCCAAAATATCTTCTGTCAGCCAATGAAATTCCAGCGTTCCCACAAAGCGTTACCAACCAGCCAATGAAATAAACGGCATTTCTGTAGCCGAAAGTGTCGTCGCTAGCCACTTGAAACCGAAGATCCGGCAGTTATCGGGAAAAGTCGTTAAACTGGGATACCGATAATCGGCGAATCCGTGACCATCAAGTTTTTACGTCCAATCAACGGCCCCAGTATCAATAAACCGGTACCATTAGCTGGATAAAACAGAGTGGGTGCGTTAAAGCAATTAGTGAGAGATGATGATTTTTGGCCCGAATTATCTAGCATTAAAAACATCAGACATTCTCACGCGTCAGTGAACACGTGCTAAAAGATTGGTACTTGCTTCTGGCTCAGTTTTAATGATAGCAAAGTTCTGAATGATGAAGACATCTGCCGGATTGTATGTGGTTCCTTGGTTGTTTTGAATCGCCTCACGAATTATTAAATTTTGTTTTGTGTTTATGCACAAAAAGAGATAAAGAGAATGAATGTGTGTGTGTGTGTGTGTATGAGAGAGATAGAGAGAGAGAAAGTGTGTGTGTGTGCGTATGTGTGAGTGTGAAAAAAAAAAGAGAAACAGTAACATTTCTGAAAATGGATTAATCAATTTGTTGTGTACAAATATGTTTGTGTGTGTATGTACGTGTGTATCGATATATGTATCTATATATGTATGTATCTATATATGTATGTATCTATATATGTATGTATTTTTGTATGTATGTATGTATGTATGTATTTGTATGTATGTATGTATGTATGTATGTATGTATGTATGTATGTATGTTTGTATGTATGTATATGTGTGTGAGTGTGTGTGTGTGTGTGTGTGAGATGAAAGTATGTCCCTGTCAAGTTCTGTATATGTGCGTGATATGTGCGTGGTGTTAGCAGACAGGTTTTAAAACTCTTGTTCCGACAGAAGAAAAAAAGGGAAAAAAAAAAAAAACGACAACAGCTGGTCTGTACCACGATCTTTGCATGAGACGAAATTACATCAGTTATTATTTGGAAAGCAGAAACCAAGACTTCACAGCTCATGCCATGATAATGTAAAATTTGATGCCATAAAATCTTTACGTGGTGCTCACCGGTTATCATACATCGGCGCAAGTAGATTTCCATCACGTTTAAAAACTGAAAAAATCTATTATAAACTGTCATGATATTCAACTAACACGTGCTAAATCTAGAAATATGTCTCTCTCCATTAATAGAATGAGATAAGGTGAAAAATATTACGTGTGTCGTTTTGCCGAAGCAAGTTACTACGTAGTTTTTTTTTTTTTATATGGAAGTAATGTAGGGTTGAAATTTACTAGATCAGAGAAAATTAAAACAGAATTGATGAAATCCAGAATTGATGTAATCCAGCGATAAAGGAACAAATACAAAATTGAGTATATACAGAAATAAGCAAAGTCGTGTTTTTTATTATTATTATTATTATTTTATCATCTGCTAATTCCCTAATTTCAGAAAATAGAAAAATGACTGAGGAAATATAAAACAGAGAATGACTTTGTTCAAACAAACGGAATCGTGCTATTAGAACCACATTTTAAAAACAACACAACTCGGCAAACTCTAAACAGTTTTAACATGTTTGAAAAACAAACGCCCGCCGTTTTTAACTAATTTATTTTATAAATATACACAAAGAAACGCAGCTAAATCAACAAATTTTCACGATAATTTCTTTTCTTTGTTTTTTGCCCCATTTTCATGGCCATTTATCTGTTGCCGATGCTACTAATTTATTTACTTTAACCATAACATAAGTATATTAATTTTATATGCATGGTAAACACACGCGAGCCATGTAACGCATGCATGATCCTTGCGTATTTAGACGTTGAGTGCCAAGAAGCGTCTGCTGTGAATGCAGAGACGTAATCCTATCCTAAAACAGCAAGTGGTGATGAGGCACCAGACTTATTAGAGAGGAAGTATTAATATACATTTCTGTCATTCACAATTAACGGGCAACCTCCCTGCACGAACAGCGGTTAGAAATTATTTAGGATAGTTACAGGAATGGGGAGGGGGAAACCACACACACATACAGACACACACACACACACACACAAAAAACAAAAAAAAACATCAACAACAAACAAAGAAGAAAGTGAAAAGACAAAGGACAAAAACTCGCAAAACAAAACAAAAATCAAATAGAAAACTACAGCAAATAATATATTCTTAAAACAATAAAAATAATAATAAACAAAAACAGTAACTATAATAATAAATGAAGGTTGAACTGGTCATGAGAGCATGGCAATTTCAGTTCCCATAATTTTGGCTTGAACAACAGAATGTATCAAATCGTTTAACTGGCAGTTCATTTGTTGGTGCTAATCTAACATTTTCATTGACTATCTTTTCATCTTATTTTTCAAGTTTGAGACAACTCCTAATTTTCTTTTTCCTCCCTACTTTACAGTCTAAATTCTCAAACTGTACGGTGATATGCGAATTTTGATTCTGTTCACCTCACCACCTGTTTCGGAAACGATTTGCACACACCTGCAAATAACTCACGCATATCGTCTAATTCTATTGAATTCTTTTCGGCTAACATGTCATAAATAGAAATTTAAGTGTACAGTCAGAAAGGAAATTCCATATAATAAAGATAAGTACAAAAGCTCAGAGGAAAAAGATATCTTATATTATATTAAATTATACATGCAGTTCGAAAATTAATTTTTTTGACAGATCGACCGAACACAAGGCTTAGCCAGTGTATGACATGCAATGTGTGAATGCTATTCATGTGTATGTTCATTCAAACTCAAGACTAATTCGACAGACTGTCAATTTGTCACAGGTGAATCAACTCGAATATAATAAATCTCCTCGAAAGCGTGCTTCACTAATCTTAACTCCGTTCAAAACCCTTCAGCGCCAATTGTCCGGCTTGAGGCATTTAACGGTATCTTTAAGTGACCCTTAATGAAATGATGATCTCTGACCTTTCGTCAGGTGACCCCTATTAAACGAGCGACCTTCTTTTTTTTTTTTTTTTGTTGTTCAGCCTTTTCCATAACGAACAGGTATCAGTTTATCACATAGGCTTTTGCACGTGTTGTTTGCAAAGAATTATGAAGCGCGATGTGGGTTTGAACAATCTCGAGGACCTTTTCTTTAGCTTTTTATTCTGTGTCGCACAAGCGAAACAAGGACGAGTAAACACCGTAACAATCCACTAAGTTGTATCTTTATCACTTCACCGTGGCAGGGAGCCTATCAGTAACGCGTTTTAGCTGCTGATGTTTGAACTGTAAACCGAACTGTACGAATAGGCTAATACTCTTTTATTTGATTTTGTCTTTTGTATTAAAATGCTCAAGTTTCAAATTATATACAGTCGAACCAGTTTATGGGGCTTCTCGAGGGACCAGGCAGAAGTGGTCATACAGTGATAAATATTTAACAGAATAAATACACTGTGGATGAAACGTTAAAATAACAGACTGCTGATATACAGGTGACCGGGATTATTACAAACAATTAATATTTTATTTGTTAGCAAACACAGACTGTGAGTTGTAGCAATTACAGGATTGATGTGGTGATAGATGAAACTTTAAAACAAAATCTCAATCTCTCTCTCTCTCTCTCTCTCTCTCTCTCTCTCTCTCTCTCTCTCTCTCTCTCTCTCTCTCACACTCACACACACACACACACACACACACACACACACATACACATACAAACAAACAAAACACAAAACTTTTCTCTTTTCACTAATCTTTTATGTACAAAATTTTATATCTTGAAAAAAAAGAAAAAAGAATTTTATTATTATTATCATCATAATCATCATCATCATCATTACTTTTTAAATTCTTTCCAAAATGCATTCAAAAAGTCGTTCTTTAATTTAATGTTAAAAGAAACAGATCAATTTTAAAACATGTTAAAAAAACACAAGAGGAAGGGAAGGTCAATCGTATTTATTTTGTTTCCACTTCATTATACAAGCAGGTGTCTGTCCATTTTCTAAAACCATTCAAAAAAAAAAAAAAAAAAACCTGATCTTTGTAGGTGGGCTTATTTAGTGGCGATAAAACAAATTACCCAGACTCGATGCGAAAAATTCGATTTGCTTTACCGTTTCTGCAAACAGCGCGTTGCCAGTGTATTTTTAAACTCTCGTCAGTCAAGCTGGTGAACCGAAAACTACACAGATGAACCGCATTAACACTTTGCATTTTCCAGCCAGTACGGCGTACCACCTCGAAACCAGTCGCGGACATGTCACCAGCAGCGGCTCCGTGCTATAAATCACCGCAAAGTGACGATGTGCGCCAAATCAACCGTGCCCAACTGTCAAGGGTGACGTGTCGTTCAGAATTAACCCAGATCGTGAGAAACCTGAGACGTTTAATTGGCTTTGACGTGACTTTTTACGCAACCAAATGTTTGGGCTTCTGTCGAATATCGTAATATTTTTTAAGACATTTAGCCTTATATTTCAAAAGAAAAGTCTTTTGCTGACTACCAGGCAACATTTTAAAGACGTTTGGCCATCTTATTATTACTGTATTAAAAAATACAGTTACTAATAACTGTTCTTAACAACAAATATATAGCAAATAAACTTCAGCTTTGTTCCATATCTCGTAATGGAATTTAATGTCTTTTTGGTTTTATACTAACCACTGAAAACTATTCTTAATAAATTAATCCCTAGCAAATAGTTTCCATATATTTTATTTATTTATTTATTTATTTATTTATTTATTTATTTATTTCTGTGATAGAGTTTTATTCTTGCGTTTCTTATCCTGCAGAGTGGATTTATCAGTCTCTGTGAACCGAATCCCCTTTGCATTTATCGAGAAGCGGATATCTGCGGAATCTATTAAAAGCAATTAATAAGATAGCTGTACACGGGAGAAATGTTTTTTCTTTGCTTCACTAGCTAAATACGGACGCTATCTACGAACAAGCATCTGTTACGGACAGGGCGACTGATTGATCACGTGTGATGTTCACGGCAAACGTGCTTGGTATTATTAATCATATAAATCGCCCCATTTCTACAAGTTGTTCACACGCAGACTTGAGAAAGACGGGTCTGCCGATTAGGATATAATGTTACCGAGAGTCATTTTTTTTTATACATTTCTTTTTTTATTTTTCTACTTCTTTTTTTTTTTTAGGCTTTTTCATTGGTTTGAAAAGGAGAAATGTGTTCTTGATCAAGAGATTTTACATTCATTTTTAATAATAATAATAATAATAATAATAATAATAATAATAATAATAATAATAATAATGACAACAGCAGCAACAACAAAAACAGTAGTAAAAATAGTAATAATAATAATATTAACACAATAACAATAATAATAATAATAATAAATGGAAAAGATGATAAAAATAATGATGACGATGATAATAATAAATAAATAAATAAATAAATAAGAATGCTTCCATTAAATACTTCTGTTCCATAAAATACTTCTGTTCCATCAGCCAAGCCCTTTAAATGTGTACTTACGACGACGTGATCTGAACACTGAATGTACGGATTCACCTCGATATCTCGAATTGTTCATTTACTGTTTAGTATTTACTCAACTTACAACTTACACCTTTGACACTGAGTATGCCGAGTTCAAGTGACGAGAAACATGTCTGTCTCAATAAGTACTGTTATCTGTTTTATTGAACAATTCTCTTAACAGGTCAATATTAACATTCTTAGGTAGTGGGTTCGAAACCTGAAGAAAACTACTTTTTTTTTTTTTTTTTTTTTTTCTAAATGTTCCTATATCGTTCTTGAACATTTAAGGATTTTTGTTTATATAGGTCGCAGGATCAACCCTCATGAGAGCTCCAATTAGGCTATTTTCCCCATTACAATCAGAGGTTAACGACAACGAAATTCTTCTATTAAAAACTATGTTTAATAACCCGTTAATATTAGAATATCTTATATTATTTAACTGACTAACTAACTCAACTCAACTCAACTCTTCAACAAATCTTTCTTGTCCAGACAATAACACTTCAAGGATTTTATAAACTTACAAGACATTAACGAGAGTTAATTCCGTTCGATATAATATTATAGCGATGTTTAACGTGATTTATTCTCTTTACATAAACACTGAGTACATTTCTATTAAATTATTATGAACACGATTTCTGCTGAAGGCGAGCGTGCTATTTATGATGAACTGTAACCACACTACCCCAGACGGTAATTCCCCCCCTCTCCGTCTCTGATTCTGCTTTGATGTTGGGCTATTTATATCTTCAGCATGTGGTTTTAATCAGTATTTAATATTTCATACAACTTGTAATGCTCCACGATCGTACAGACAAACTAAGAAATATGGTTTATTTTGTGTTTTCTACAAGTTAATGATATGGAGATATGTCACTAAGAACTATTTCTTCGTTGAAATTTGTTCAAATTAGACCATATGAAGATTCACTTGATATAATGATTCCGCTGTTGAAGTTAGGACCACATATTTCGTTAAATTTGGTCTATACGAACCTTTATTGTTTAGAACGATTATTTATTTATTTATTTATTTTCCAATTATGGTCACTTTGGTTTATATAAAGATACATGTGATCTGACAGAGGGTCAGATCAGTGCATATGAAGATATATCTCATAAAAGTAATTCCTTGGTTGAATTATGATTCATTTGGTATCTGTGAAGCTACAGATGACGAAAACGATAACTCTTTTGAAATGTCAGTTTAATCTACATTATTATGAACGATATGTTAAATATGGCAAAAGTAAAAAATTTTAAATTTAATATGATCAGGAGTTGTTTGCATTTAGTTTCGGCTTTCGTTACCTTTATATAGCACTGTTAATTACAGACTATTTATAAATTGGTTTAACATAGATTTCCAAAATGACGATTATATATAAAATTCGCTCTCTCTCTCTCTCTCTCTCTCTCTCTCTCTCTCTCTCTCTCTCTCTCTCTCTCTCTCTCTCTCTCTCTCTCTCTCTCTCTCTCTCTCTCTCTCTCTCTCTCTCTCTCACACACACACACACACACACACACACACACAATTTATAAAGCCATCAATGTGGAAATAGACACCTAAAATTAAAAACACATAAATAAAATCTGAAAACTAGATACGTCTCTCATTCGTGAAATTTTTCTTCTTCAGATATATTTTTCTTTGATAATGTATCAAGAATCTTACATTCCACCAAGCTTAATATAGTTGTAAGATTCAGGAAGAAGATATACAGAACCCATTACTCACAGTTAAAATGATTTATTATAGGCAAAATAAAAAATAAAGATTGTCATATAAACATTGTGTATATATATATATATATATATATATTTGTTTGTTTCCTTTTACTGCTCTCATTTGATTTCTCTCTCTTTTATTTAATTTTAAGTTTCTTCTTTAATTTTAAAATTTAATTTTAAAACTTTTCTGTTTCTATCAAACAGAGATATTTATCACGACACATGTAAACATTTTGTAGAGCCTACACATACTCAAACAGAATCAATATTACGTACGGCTCAGCCATCATTATTTTTACGAGACACGCGGCACCAAAAGAAAATGTTTTAACACTTACATCGATGTGTGGCTTCTAACGAACAACATTCTCCACATTCGCAACACCCCAAACATTTACAACCCGTAAACTGTTCTCTTTTTCTTTCCCCCATGTTATAAATCAAAACAGAAAATAGCTTTGAAAACAAGACGATGACAATTCACCGCAATCCTATCGTCTGCTGATTATCTCGTCTGCTTCATTTGTGCAATTGTTGTTTAATTCCCCTCTAACCGTGTAGACCTCACAAGCCGATTTCTCCTGTGTGATACGACGGTTTCCAGCACCTCCGTGAGCAGTTTATCTTCACATTACAACACGATAATCTCCGTGATGTTGACCAAGAGCATCGTGTTTCAAACACGTTATGAAACACAACTCGCAACCTTTCGGCTGAACACGAAGTTCAAGTCGAGTAGTGTGTCTGGGCAGACCGATAAGTTCCGGATTACGCAAAATCCCACAAAAACAGAAAACTTAAACCACAAAGACAAATAAATAGTCGATGACTTCGGTTTGGGGCAGTTTACAGGGTCCAAATATTTTTTTTACTTTAATTATTTTTTTTTTTTTTCTTTAGAAGAGTAAGAGTCGTTTAAACAATAAAGATGTCAAGAGAGAGAGAGTTTAATAGTTTACGTTACAGCGAAATTGCATTTCTGTAAGTAGGTAAGTATTGTTTATGTAAAACAGTTAAATACTTTCTCTAAGAACTGGTATCAAAAATCAAATATAGTTATATTCTTTCTTTCTTTCTTTCTTTCTTTCTTTCTTCTGTAATCATGATGTGACAGAGAAAAGCCGCTAGGCTACTCTTACGGATTAACAGCAAGAGAACATTTACATTCACTTACCCATGGGCAGGAAAGTCTATTTCATGGTTAAAGGTACAGGCAATTTCAATGGTAAATAGCTTAATGAGATATTAAAACATGCAAATATAAATGTACTAGAGGTTTAAATAACATTCACAGACACTCGCAGAATCGCACACTCACAAGAAAACACATATAGACATGAATGTATACATACATAGACACATACATATAGAGAGACTGGCAGACACTCATACATACATACATACATGCAAACATATATACATACATTTATCCATTCATGCGTGCATGCATACATACATACATACAACATACATAGATACGTATATATACACACACATACACAATCACACACACACACACACACACACACACACACACCTATTACTTACGTACACAAACCTACACATCACTAACATTTCAAGAGAAGTCTACATAACTAAAAGCTACAAGTTAACGGTACATTTAGCACTCGCCATAAAATGTGTACCCAATCTCAAAGCAATAAAACACGAGACGTCCCAAAGAGCACGATAAATTCACCAACCATCGATCGTTCCTTCGAACATTTTCGGCACTCAAAGAAATGTTATACGACCTTCAGTATATGTACGTCATGAATTATTGGAATATATTTTATGGCAAGGGTACATGAAAGCCTCGTACAAAGTCACTTGTGCAATTACTTCGGCAGTTACAAAATATCAACGTAATAAAATTTTTATCAGAGAAATCCTCTCTTGTGTGCTAAAATGGAAAGAGAAATCTCAGAAGTGACACACCGTCAAGTGCGCTGACCGAGCTCGCTGTTGTAAATCAATAAAACGCCATCGATTTAATCACGTCGTAAATCCAATGCTGATCTCACTGTTTTAACAAACATGTCTCTTTCTGCCAGTGTCTTTAGTACGACAATCCAGGAAAAATAACAGAGCACCTAGCACCACGCCATTGTCCCTATCTTTTTATTGAACAGCTATTTTATAGAACCCCAGCATGCAAGTTAAAGTTATATACTATGACACTGTGGAAGGTTTAGAACAACTCTCCACTTTAGGTAAAAGACTCTTTGTGTTTGGCAGACTCCTAGTTAGAGTATACAAAAGTTATTTCCAGTAGCTTGTTCTGACTTACGTCAAAAGTAATTCAGAATGTTGCTACCTGGAATCGCATACAAGTTAATCGAGGTGATACCAAACATCACTACCTTCACTTATTTCTAACTCATCCTCTAAGAGTGTCAAGAAAACAGCCAAGCTGTATACTGAAGATACGCGTGCTCGAACTTTTGAATATTCAAGTCATTCTTAAAACTTCAGAAAATGATGGATTGACCAAATGATTCTCAAGTGTGATGAATCTTAACCGGATCTATCACCGACGTGATCCAATACAGGAATACGTAATCTGACATTAACTTCCAGAACATATATCACTTCAGCTCACGCCTTCAAATTCTTTACGTTTGAATATATAGCAACAATACTGTTTTTTAGACTTCGGTGATGATGCAATATATAATGATGTCAAAACTGATTTAGAAATTCAATTAAACGTAAATTGTGAAATTATTTTGAAAAGAGAAATAATAATAAAAAACAGACTACGAACAAACTGATATATATATATATATTCAGCGAGAGAGAGAGAGAGAGAGAGAGAGAGAGAGAGAGAGAGAGAGAGAGAGAGAGAGAGAGAGAGAGAGAGAGAGAGAGATTGACACACACACACACACACACACAAACACACTGAATAGTCTACGAAATTATAATCATACCCTTTTATCTACAGTTCAGTTAGAAAAGAGAAAGGAATATACAGAACTACTAAGACGACAGAAATTTCAGGGATTCTTTCAGTTCCGAAATAGGATTCCTAATAAAATGTTTGAGTGTTTTCTCTCATTGTTCCTATGTGGCTAGTCACACTTTCTTTTCGTAATGTAAAATTTTTTTTTTTTTTTTTTTTTTTCTTTCTTCTCTTTCTAACAAGTGTCCAAACATCAAAAAACGATTTCAAATCTGATCCGAATTAAACAGTAGTGGTCCGGAAACAACACGTGACCCAGATGTAAAAATCGGTTGCACGTGAGAACTGTAATGTGGCACGCGCGGCCGCCATAGTGACGGTTTCGTTCGTGATGGTTTCAATGAAAGAAAATGAAAACCACACTTCAGCGAAAAAAAACACGAGTCAAACATGCCCTAAACGGGAATTAAGTGGACCTACTGAAGAGAAAGAAAAGTCTCTATGGAACACAATAACGTTTGAAATACTATCTTCTTGATAGCAATGAGATAATCCTAATGGCGGGCTTTTCAGTTTAGTGTGACCGACTTTCTCTGTAAAGACAGAAAACAAATTTATTAAATTCTTGCTGGAGGAATACTTACTGTTGTATTTATTTAGAGTAGAACAAATCCAACTGGCTCACAGAACACGTGTAGTCTCTTTTCCCCCACCCACCTCCCTAAACTTTATATATCTGGCACAAAAGATCAGTCTGGGTCTACTGCACTTAACAAAAATAAGTACAGATGGTACAACAACTGTAAGTGATACTTTGGTCTGTTATCCGCACACCACAGTACAGTTCCAACATATACATTTATTTTTGCTGAATTATCATGTATGGTTTTTATCTACTAAAAGATTACAGAAACCAAATAATAATAAATTATAAAAGTAAATCAGACGTTTTACACGAATCTCAATAGATAATATATATTAAGACAGAGAGGTTTGTTTTATTTTGTTACCCATTATTTTTTTCTCTCTTTATTTTTTTTTTCCGTTGCAATAATAACGACTTTGAATGTTTTTCTTTCCGAATTAAAACTGTGGTTGCCACCTGTTTCAAATCATCAACTTTTACTCTTTTTTTCAAAACTGTTCCGTATTCTGTCCCATTGCTGCATGTGCTGAAACTATCAACAGTTTCTCTCTGCTAGACACACGCAGACATGCAGGCAACATTTTGAACACGTGTGCACGTAACTTTCAGAGGTCAGAGGTCGAAAAGTATCCACATCTGTATGGCACGTGCATTGTTCTGTGAGGGCGGGAACGAGTAAAGTACAAAAAACTTGCATTTTTTTATTTGTATTATTTTTTTTGGGGGTATTGTTATTTCCTTTGGATGTTTTGTGTGTGTGCATGTATGTGTGTGTGTGTGTGAGAGAGAGAGAGAGAGAGAGAGAGAGAGAGAGAGAGAGAGAGAGAGAGAGAGAGAGAGAGAGAGAGAGAGAGAGAGAGAGAGAGAGAGAGAGAGAGAGAGACTCCTGGTTTCAGAAGTGCGCCATTTGCGTAAGAAATGAGATTAATAAACCTCAGTCGAAAGTAAATAAATAAAAACGAATATTTGTTTAATAACATCTGAACACATTTAAGCAGTAAAGGAATTTTGTTTTTTCAGTGCTATAACTGCTTAGTATTTGATAACATAAGAAAACACTGGTTACTCTAATCAATTAGCTTGAAATTATTTATCATACTATGCGCATCCCCGTGTACAGGAAAGAACATAACTAAATATCTGACTTGTAAGTCGTCACAACTACCTGGTATTTTACGTTCAGGACATTTTAACAAACTGTACTCTTGTTTTCTGAGATCGTGAGATTCTGAGTTGTCAAACTGAAAACTGCTATCAATCAGTATTTCTTGGAATGTCACGTTTAACAGCTAGTTCACAAATTTTGACGTGTGAAAAGCGAAAATATTAAGTGGTACACAAAGATGTATTTTTCCAAAAATGTTAACAGAATATGGTTTATACAAGGTCAGAGTTTCTGCATTTTTCTGCATAAGGCGAATGTAAAAGATGTTGGCATCTGTCGGATTTCAGTATGTATATCACAGTCTGGTTTAAAAATATATATATAAATCACTGTTATACTAAAAACCTTATCAATCATATATAGATAGATAGATAGATAGATAAATAGATAGATAATTTCTGCGGAACCGCTCGTCCGTCTTCTGTCTGTCCATCATGACCGATTTGAAACTTTCTCGACATTCTCTACAAATGCTGTAACTCAGTCGTTACATTCGTTGCGTTAACCTTAATATTAATAATAATAGTCAACTTCACTGACTCGAGGTGGCGTTTAATATGCATGCATTTAATAAACATTTATAAAGCAGTGATTATACAGTGCAAATCACCTCAGTGTATACCACAACGTGCCCACCTTGTGATTATGAATAATTCTTATAAATAAATAAATAAATAAATAGTAATAACAACAAGAAGAAAAATAATAGAACTGCATTATTTGTGCTATTTTTTATTTCGTTATTTTTTTTTTCCCCATTAACATCAGAGAATCATAATGATTCTTTAAATATTCTTCGGGCAGTGGGTGGGACGAGAAAAATAACTTAAAGGCGTATCAATGGAGAAGATACCGATCTTCCAGAGTCCTGTCCTGTGAATGTAATACAAGAACGAGTTACAGCAAATTCTCCCTGTCATTAGAACGCAGAAGACTCAGCTGAATGCACCGGAAATTTAAACGCATCAAGAGGACGCTTGAGATCTGTCACGATGGACAATGGCCGAACGGTACTTCGGACAGCTTCTTTCACACAGGTGTCACTTTGATTGAAACGTCCACGGTCGGTACAGACAACAGCGACAGGTAAAAATTACAACGTCAGACAACAACGGCAGGGGTAAAAATTAACTATTCACGACCCATTCGCGGACAGACGCTTTCGTTAAACTGACAAACGTAGAACATCGTAACACCTGCAATCTGGCGATCCACTCGATTACGACTACCACGGCAGCCGCGCTGACTGTCTGCGCCGCTCACGGCGTCGTTGTGACACGCGCTAATTTATTTCATTGACGTGTCGCTGTGGGTCGTCTGCTCATTCGGGAAAGGTCGTCTGCCCATTCATCGTTCGTGGATAATCGGATTGTCAAGTTAAATTGCCGACGTGTTAGTAGGGTGTCACAGATCCTATTTAGTTAAAAACGACATGAACGTTAAATTCAGAAGCGACCGACTTAAAAGTAAAGAACACTAAGATCTTTGTTTAATATAAATTATTTATTTATTTATTTATTTATTTATTTATTTATCTGTATTTTTTTTTCTAAGGTTTTTTAAAATAAATATTTAAGGTGTTCTACTACATACGAATGTAGAAAATTAGTACGACATATTTGGAAAGACGTGTAGAACGACACATTCATACTACATAATTATAACAAACTGTGATGACTGGACAAACAGGCAGCAAACAAATATAGATAAACATAAATATACAGACATACACACAGGTAGACAGGCCTAGGGACAGGCAGAGATACATACAGATAAAGATAGAAACGTATATATCGACAGTCAGAGATACAGATATTAAGTAGATATAAAACAATTCTACGACTTCAATAGTTGCATTTTTTTTAAATAAGAAAATGAATAAACTAAACGTACAGCACAAGTGCTTTGATGCCGCTACATTTTGCATCTGGACCGAGCGTCCTAACGTTAAACAAGAGCTGGCTTCACCCTTCATGGTGGTCCAAAGAAAACAAACATTGATTGTGAGCTCGAGCTGGTGTTATTGTGTCACTGACTGAAGTAAAGACGCGTGTTTGTTCCTGCTAACGTGTAAATCTGCCGACCACATACCTAACAACATTTTACGAAGGTAGGTGAAAGCTTGAAATTGAAAATAATTTTAAAAAAAAAGCTTTAAAAAGACCTCTGTGATTGAAGAGTGTCAGAAAATAAAATGATGATTGTGAAAGATACGCGATAAAAAGCAGATGAGAACTAACAGACGGGAATCAGAGAGTCAGATTTTATTATCGTAACAACAACAACAACAACAACGTTGAAACTAAATATAACTTCTAAAGATTCGTCTGGCAGAACCTGGCTTTCTTGATGATGGGTTAAAAATGCATGTGTGTTTCATCTTGCTTAAAACGTTATAAACAGGTATAGACTTGTATCATCTGAAAATAAATATTAACATAAAAGAGGAATATATTCACCTTCCTGTAAGGTTCTACAAGCGAATTCTTTTAGTAAATCTTAAGAAAAAAAAAACCCACAAACAAATAAATAAATAAATAATAAGAATAATATTAAACGGAACAGGATAAAAAAATAATAATGAAAATAATAATAATAATAATAATAATAATAATAATAATAATAATAATAATAATAATAATAATAATAATAATAATAATAACAAACAATAATAATAAATATTGATAATAATAATAATAATAATAATAAAAGCCTTACGTATTACAAATTAAACAGTGTTGGTTACCATTGCTGTTGGAACATACGTGTCAAAATTATACGTACTGTATTCACGACTCTGCTAAATGGAAGTAGAACCTCTATACTTGTCGCAGGGTCCACCCTAATTGATGTCATAGCAAGTTCTTTTAAGATATGCATAATGTAAAATAAACAGGGCATTAAATAAATAACTGATTAACATGGCACGCTGAAGTGGCAGCCGAGAAAACATTCAAATCAGTGAATACCAGGGAATTGGTTTTCATGCGTATCTTGAATTTTAACAGAAAATTATTTGCAGAACGTCCCAGCGAATGTTTTTTTTTTTTTTTTTTTATTATTGTTATTTTTAATTTTTTTATTCTGTAAGTGTAATAGAATATTTAATTTCCAATTTGCAGCTAAATAGTTTGTTGGGGTTTTTTTAGTTTTTTTTTGTTTAGTTTTTTGTTTACGTAAAATAAAAATGAAGGCCTATTCTAACTGATTTACGAAATATATTCAAAATAATCTCTCTCTCTCTCTCTCTCTCTCTCTCTCTCTCTCTCTCTCTCTCTCTCTCTCTCTCTCTCTCTCTCTCTCTCTCTCTCTCTCTCATCATTTTTTTTTTTCTTTTTTTTTTTTTCTTTCTTTTATTTGTTTAGTATTTCTGTTTGTTTTTTTTTTTTTTTTATTTTCTTTATTATTATTATTATTATTTTCTCTCTTCTCTTTTTTTGTAGTTAACGGCAGCAATTATTAAGCAATTTACAAAGCACTCGGCTTGGTTAACTCCTGAAAGCGGAAGTGACAATCATACAGCTGGACGTTCTTAAATTATTTTATTTTACACATAGTTTGTTCTCTGTGTCTGTGTGTCTACCAGTCTCTAATTTCCTTCCTGCCACCAGTCATTTACATTAGACAGAAAGCATACAAATACTCTCGTGGTATCTGATATATCAGAGGTGTACACTGACAATGACAGATCTGTCTGCACCTCACGAATATTGAGATTTCGATCACTCTTTCTAGGGAACAAAGGTTTTGACCATTACAGCGATATCTCTTTCTCTCTCTAGGTCTCTCTGTCTCTTTCTCTTTCTTAATATTTGTCTGTTTCTTTCTTTGTCTCGCTGGCCCTCTGTCTAGTTCTATCTAACTATCTCTTTCTAACTCTCTCATTCAGTCACAAATTTGATCGCTCTCTCTTACTCTTTATCTATTTAGCTATCCATATCTTTTTATCTCTCTCTTTCCTTCTTTGTTTAAATCTGTCTCTCTGGCAGCCTTTCTAAGTATATGAATCTATCTCTCACAAACAAACAGACACAGACACACACACACACACACACACACACACACACACAGAGACACGGACACAGACACATACAAAGGAAATCAAGAACTATCATATAGAACAGATTCACACTGTATTCTATTCTGGACAGACTCCCCCCTTCCCCTTCCCCTCTCCTGTCCCGGAACCCATCCCTGGCGATCCCAGAGATCGGATCCGTGATAGGCGTGCCTGAACCTTGAATTGGACGTGGGCACGTAAAAAGAGTTTCCATTCCATTCTGGACAGACTTCTCTAAACTGGACTCCACACTCTTACTCGTTGTGCTTTAGCGTAAGTTGCAAAGCATTAGACCTGATCTAAACGGAAAGAGAATCTGTTTTAACAGCATTCTATTAACCCGAGGCAGCCATCCATACTTAAACGTGAAGAAGCCAATTACGTTGCACTATAGAACAGAAGGCAAAGACATCACCGCTGTAACTTTGTTTGACGAAAAGAACATTGGAGAGACAAGGAGCAAACAGTGTAGAATCAACAATCAGCAGTCAAACAGCAGTCAGCAGTCTATTAGCAGAAACTCTGTCACATGTAAAGATGCAAAACTGCAAGGATTTAGAATTTTTTCAAAGCGTTCGAACAGAAAGCAAAATCAAAATGACTTCATAAAAATGAAAGGTCTGTGGTTAAGATGGAACCAAAGGGAACATGAAGATTAAATATTTTATAAACAAGATACATGGTTCTTCTCATTTGGAATTAATACAGGTTATCATTACTACACTAATAAAATCATATATATATATAATACACCTACATATGACAAACAGACACGTTTTCATTTTCATTTTCAGTATATACGGTGCTACTGTACATAAACTCTGTGTGTGTGAGTTACATATAAGTATGTGGTTTGTAATAAATAAAAACTGGGTGAAAGACTGTTTAACGAATTGGAAACTGGATATAGCCAACTTACCAGAAAAACTCCGAAAATCTTAACGACACGCATTCTCTGTCTCCACAGCCTTCTGTGTTTACTGCAGCCGTTTTTGATTCAAATCAGCTCTGTCGAATTACTGTTCACCGATATACATTACAAACTCAACCTTATCAGTTCCACAGCATTTACCTTTCAAACACGCATTGGCAAGGAGTTAAAGTATCCAATTTTGTAAAGAATAAGTTCCAGTTCTTAAAAGAAAAAAGAAATCCTGAGAAAATTGTCTGCAAAATGATGAGAGTTTTGTTTGAAATAATCCAACGAAAACTGTCGGCCGAAAGATAAAAGTTTTGAACGAATAATCCAGTTTTTGTTTAAAATTTTTTTTTTTTTATTTTTTTAAAGTTTTAGTGTAAGCGGATCTTCGTAGATTTATAAGCACTTCGTGAAAAACACGATTCTAATATACGATTGTGTCAGATAGAAATTAACTTCTTTATTCAAGTACCATCCATGAAAAAGAGCGATAACGGTCCTGTCCACCTGTCTTGAGTGGCTCTTGTCGTTTCCCCAAGCAAGTCCCTCGCAGCCAGCCAGGTTTTAAACTGGGCAGACATCCACTTGACGTTCGGTCACACACACAGACCCTCGCAGTCCAGCCCGGCAATGCGCAACACCCTCTCTCTTTCCGTGTCGTCTGTCTGCGCGCGTCGCCAAACCCAACAAAAAAATCCGCTCTCTCATTGGAGAGCTCGTGTTGACAGTTGGTCGTATGTTTGGTTTACACCTCTTGCTACTGATAAAAAGAGGTGAGAGAGAGAGAGAGATCGAGAGAGGGAGGGAGAGAGAGAGAGAGAGAGAGAGAGAGAGAGAGAGAGAGAGAGAGAGAGAGAGAGAGAGATTGTATGGATAGACAGATAGCCAGAGAGATGTAGATAGATAGATAGATATAGATAGATAGAGATATAAATAGATAAGTACATAGATTGTATGGATAGACAGATAGAGGTAGAGAGAGAGAGAGAGAGAGAGAGAGAGAGAGAGAGAGAGAGAGAGAGAGAGAGAGAGAGAGAGAGAGAGAGAGGGAGAGAGAGTATTCAGATACACTGGAAAGGTGAAGTAACACTACACGTGCGTGTTACAGTCCAATAATTTAAGATAGCGTTAACTTCCCGGCGTTGTGTTGATGTGTCAAATACTTGATATTCACGGAAACAAGAAGCCGTTAAATTAAAACGTGTTCAGAGAAACGGACTGTTGGCTGCGGCCGGGATATCAGGGGAAACGTGGCACGGCTTTTCATGGGTTCATTTCCAGCACGTATTCTTTAAATTTTTATTTCAAAAGACCTCTGTCGGGCTGGTCTCCCATGGTCTGTGGGAAACTGATAGCCCGTTTAACACATTCGCTTTTTCCGTCTCCAGTGTAGAGTTTCGTAACAGAAGTCTGAATGCCGAAGTGTACGTAATAGTTTATTTATCACTGTTCTCCTCTTCCTCGGTCATTATCAGGTTTCAGTCTGATATCAGTCACTTTAAAATGTGGATGCTGCAGCAGTAATCTATCATTATATAAAATGCACTTAATACGAATATAAACAACCTAAACTGATGTGAAGTTGACATAATGTAGAAATACAGAAGTCGTCTAACCTGGAATAACGTACATTTAATGTAGAAATATAGCAGTAACCTAACACTTATAAGGTACACTTAACCAAGAAATAAAATAATCTAACCCGGTGTAACGTACAGTTAACACAGAAATACAATAATCTAATCTGATGTACACTTAATATAGAATTTTGAATTATTTACCTATACATATGCATATAATAAGTAATTTATCGAACTAAATATAGTTCCGTCTCACAAAACTATATTTTTGGTGAGTGCCCGAAAATATAGACATTTATTTAGTAATCATATCTTCCAAGATATGATTACAAGATAAATGTCTGTATATATATATATATAAGCATTAGTTTAATAACTTCTGGTAGGTCTTGTGACCCTAAGTTCATTTGGAATCACCCAAGTCTATTTCAGAAACTTCATCTTTTTTTCTTTAGAAGTTACATTTCAGGAAAATGGCATGTTGTAGATACTGTAAAAAAAAAAAAAAAAAAAAAAACCTCTTATGCTCTTTCTTCAATATCTGCGATTTATGTTCTGTTTTCCTTTGTTTTATTGCTTACCTGTTATTGTTTTGTGGTGGTTGTTTTGGGGGTTGTTTTTTGTGTATATATATATTTAGTTTTTAGTTTTTGTTATTATTATCATTTCTTTTTATTTTGTTCTTGTATTTATGTTCTATGTTAACCTCATTTAACTTTTTATTGGTCTACTGTTGTTTGTTTTCTTTGGATGTATTTGTTTTGTTGTTTATTGATTTATTATATACTCTATACTGTATGTAGAAACACAACGGTATTCTATCCTCACATATAGCAGTAACCTAAATTTATATAATGTACACGTAATTTAGAAATACAGCTGTAACCTAAACTCACATAACATAGACCTAATTTAGATATACAGCAGTAGTCTAAATTCATATAACGTAGCTGTAATTTAGAAATACAGCAGCAATCTAAACTCCTATAACGTACATTAATTTAGATATACAGCAGTAGTCTAAATTCATACAGAAATACAGAAGTAATCTAACATTATATAATTAATACGTAATGCAGAAAAAAACAGAGGTAATCTAACCTCATATAACAAACACTAATGTAGAAATACAAGTGTAATCTTTACTCATAATGTAGAAATACAGAAGTAATCTAATCTTATGTAACGTTCATTTAATATAGAAATACAGCAGTAATCTAAACTTGTATATCGTAACGTACAAATACTGAAATAATCTAGTCATATAAGAACACGTAACAGAAGTAATCTAAATTCATATAACGTATATTTGATATAGAAATACAGTAGTCATATAACCTTATATAACGTACATTTAATGTAGAAATACTGCAGGAATCTAACCTGACGTAACACGCTGTGATCTATTTATTTATTTGTTTTAAAATATATATATATACATTATTCCCATCTTCTTCCTAACGTAACTTCCCGTTGGCTTTCGCGAACAGCTTTATGAGAAAACAAAAACGTGTTATTCCAAACAGAGCAGCAGAGTTTATGACATCGATTCCCAGAGCACCGACAAATTACCTTTTAACAATAACGTTATTTTTTCTCTCTCTCTCTCAAACACATAATCGAACACACCTCGCGTCTTGCAATATCAAACACACCTGATTGTTTTTCTGATCGTTGATGGATGCAAGCCACGTGTGACACCTTCAAACTAAACAAACAGCCTCTTGCACTGTTTCTAATCACCACAGACAACGCAGGAGAAAGCTATCAACTTGACTTGCCCTGATTGAAAACTGAAACAAAGTAAAGTGTGAAGAAAACAAATCAGGTCTCCTGACTTCGTGTTTCGTCTGCCGAACTCAACAACAGATCCACTGGTGGGTTGGCGCGCGAGGTTTTAAAATATAACATGGCCACCAAGTTTCTCTTTCCTTCTTTATCTCTTTTTTACTTACTCTGCGTGCCCTCTTTTTTGTCTGCATCTTTATCGTTATCTTTGCATAACAGATATATATACTCTCTCTCTCTCTCTCTCTCTCTCTCTCTCTCTCTCTCTCTCTCTCTCTCTCTCTCTCTCTCTCTCTCTCTCTCTCTCTCTCTCTCTCTCTCTCTCTCTTTCTTCCTCTCTCCCCCTCTATTTCTATTCCTCTCCTTTGCATCTAAAATATATTGTTTCAATATAACTATTTTTAAAGATTGCCCCGATTTCTCCAAAATTAAATGTGACAAATTCTGGGGTATAGTTGTATATTGACGTATATTTGTATAACCTATCCACTGATAAATTCGCTTGTTGTAAATCATGTAATATACTACTTGTATATCTGCAGCTCTTTTTACAACAAAATACTTCATTTATGAACTGGAAATATGATACAAAATAATGGAACATTGAAGAAAAACTATCTAATTCCAATCTCAGCAGAAGAAAACAACACTTTTTTCTCCTTTTTAAATGGATTTAAAATGAACCTCGAAGTCTTGTCAGAAAAGGAGATATATTATCCACACGATACAGACAACTGAATCCATATTAATGACATAAGGAGAAGTTACGAATCGTATTGCTGCTGCTTAATGGGTATAGTGTGTGTCTGTAATTGCAGTTTTGGATTCAGTTACATGCGTATTCCAAGCAAAGCATCTGCAGTCTGACTTACGGCTTTCTATTTAATGGCAGAGTACACGAGAATGAAATATTATCTTGCATTACGTACGAAGATGCACGAATACTCGTAAACTTAAATTCGGATAGGCAGAGTTGGTTAGGGAAATGGAGAGATGAAAGATGAACGAATAGTGGAAATAATTGAAAAAGGAATGGAGGAAGAAAGCGAGACAGAAACACACAGAGAGAGAGAGAGAGAGAGAGAGAGAGAGAGAGAGAGAGAGAGAGAGAGAGAGAGAGAGAGAGAGAGAGAGAGAGAGAGAGAGAGAGAGAGAGAGAGAGAGAGACCACAAAAAAGAGTAAAATAGTAATCAGCGAGAGTAATAAAGTGACAGAAAGTTTCAAACACTCAAAACAAAAAATTAAATAAAAAAATAAAACAAAAAAATATACAAAAAATATAAATAAATAAATAAATAAAACTTGTCCCACAGCGTTGGAGACGGACTCACAGACAATGAAACAAACGTTGAAGGTATTTCACTGAAATTAGGCTGCATTTTCTTTGACCCTTTGACGGGCGGCTTGGCTCTGCCTGTTAGAACTGTATCCGTTCCCTCGCACAAAGCGTTCTGTTGACGAATGGATCAGCATTATGACCGGTCGGTCGGTGTTTGAACTGTTCGCCCTTTCTTCCGGTCCCACTAAAGTGTTATTCTTGTCAGGTAGAGATTTCTCAGGGAGAAAGTATCTTGATAAGACTTGTGTCAATATGTCCAATCTGGCTTGTACTCCTGGACAATAACCCGTCAGTTTCTGTGTTGTCTGTTTCCCAAGCTGTCTGGCTCTCTGACGTCTTTCTGATTCTGTTAGCGTTTTCTACGTTTGTCACCCAGTCACATTAGCGCGTCTTATTTAAAGAGCATTAAAAGAAAAATTAACACAGTTTTATGTCGCCTGTGGACATACGGAAACACGTAACATTCATTTTGGTTGTCATATTTGGTTATTTACTTAGCTATGTAAAAAATCGAGTTTTTTTTTTTTTTTTAACTATTTCTTTCATATTTAACTGATATTCGAGAATAAATCTTTTACCAGTCCTTTTTTATACTTTTATTTTTATTTATTTATTTTTTTCCAATAATTGTCTTTTGGGTTATTACAATTATTCGCTAAGCTTCTTCGCTAACAAAATATAAATCAGTTGGCTGATGCTGAGAAACCCCTTTCTAATATCTGTCTGCAAAACAGAAGACATCTGAACAACAAAATATTAAAGCAGTTCAGTTTATGTTCGTCAAAACGTTTTGGCAGAACTGATTTAGCGTAAAACTTTTATATATATATATATATATATATATATATATATTGTAGTAAATGGGTAAACAATTCTTATCGACTGTTTGTCCGGATATACCAACTCTGTAATATACAGCTCTTCAGAATCGGCGACGCCAGAGAATATTCAATTTCAGATTTGTTATCTTAATTTTCGAGTCAATATACCGGGGATGTTTAACGCCTCCATTAATCCCTTTTTGCGTAAAGTGATTGTCAAGACATGAAACAGTACGAGCTACAGAGCAACTTGGCGTTTCGATGTTTGCTACATCAACACATCGCTCTTCTGCCAGTTTATCAGCTGCTACCATGCTGCTGTCACTGATATTCTTCCGCGTTACGCTCAACACGTCTAGGAATGATGGGATATCAAAGTGAAAAGAGAGGCATTGTAGATGTGTCGTTGTTTACGTTGTAACCAATCTGAGATTATTTAAGAATAAATGACGTTTTCAGACATACTCCCATGTTTGAAGTCTTCGCTAGAAAGACTAATTAATAATGTAGAGTTATTTTTAAAACCTTCCTCTCTGTAACTTACAAAGTTTCTGAATCAGAAATAAATTGTCTGTTGTTTTACATGTGGACATGTACTGGCAAATTTTTATTTTAATATGAACATGAACAACAACAACAACAACAACAACAAAAAAGGGGGATAGATGTTCGTACAATGTTAACTAACACTGAAATGTCAGCTTAACTCTTCCGATAAGAACTGTTAATGTAAACAATATATATTAATACACCTCCACCCACGAAAATTTCATCGTAAAACATACTTGCATCACCACATAATTATGTCATCTATTTCGGTTTTAAATTTAAATGATAAGGTTCTTGATAAAAGTTAAAAGATGATATATATTTATAAAATCTGCAGTCTAAGCATTTTTTCCGTTTATCCGGGAATATACATATATACAGACATAGAGAGAGCGAACGAGAGAGAGAGAGAGAGAGAGAGAGAGAGAGAGAGAGAGAGAGAGAGAGAGAGAGAGAGAGAGAGAGAGAGAGAGAGAGAGAGAGAGAGAGAGACTGACAGACAGACAAACAGATGTAGCTATATATATATACATTAATCGAATAAAAGTATTTGAGAACATTTCTAGAAAGGGGAAAGACTATGACTACATACAGTAATGAAATATAATCTTCCTGATAACATCTGCATGTTCGGTGACGGCTACAGTTTTCTCTGTATATGTATGTATGACTGCGTGCATATATCAATGTGTCAGTTTTTTGTGCATGTACATGGGTACATATTTTTGCATTCGTTCATTCATTAAATCATTCAGTTGTTTTCATTCAAACAAATGACACAACACGTTGAGGCAGCCCAAAACGCTCACAGTCATTCGAACAATGCACTTAATTGTCTTAAAGTAACTGCCGTATCTCGGGTTATCAAACCGACGATTGCTACTCGTTGTGAAAAGTAAAAGCAGGTTTCGGAGAAAAACTCCAAAACATATCTGGTGAAAAGACCACCATCAGTGACATGCAGTCGCCCTCTTAGTTCAGACTGTTTTGTTGCATCGGTTCTGACAGCGTTGAGTAAAATACCATTTATTTTCTCTGACACGAATTTTGCCCGTCGCTTGGTATTTTGTTTGTCGAGTTGAGACGGGGCTGCTTGTCTATGGCACTCATCTGTGAAACAAACAGTACTGGGTCTGAAGTGGGTGTTTTCAGAGGAAAAACGACGTGAACAACAATACTCTCGATGAGCCATTGTTTTCAGTTCTTGTTAGTAAAATAGTTATTTAAGTAACTGTTTTTGGGTTGTTGTTTTTTTGTAAACTATCTTTTAAGATTTAATTTAGTAAACGAGTTATTCAGTTATTCTTTTGACAAGTTGTGCTTTCTTTCCTACTCTTATTAAAAGTTTTATTCAGTTACGGTTTTATTGTCTGTTTGTTTGTTTGTTTGTTGTTGTTTTTGCGTTAACTCGCATACATTATGAAACATCCACGTTTTGTCAGTGGTCAGATTGACTCTCTACTGTTTTGACTAGCTGAGCATAGAATTTCATTTCGGTAAAACAGTTCTTCCATTAAAATTTTTGACAAGTTTTGTTTCACTTTTAATAATATAAAAATAATTAATCAGTTATCGTTTTTGACAATTTTTTTTTTTTTTTTTTTTTTTTTGGAAGTAATTTGTGTTAGAGATTTCAAGGTCACAGAAAAGCATCTATTCTCACTAGATTACAAGGCAGTGTTTCCCGTGACATAAACTACTTATATGAAATACATACTTCAAACTGTTTTTCGAAAACCATTATCTGTCACAGGAAAGAACAAAACTAATAATGAAACCGCAGTTAATCAAAGCAGGTGATGGGCGACCAACGTAATGATGCAGATTTATTTTCACAAATTTCATGTAATCGTAAAATGCACTTTGATAAACTCCTGAGTCTGACATTTGCCTGCGTAATAATGTTAGTTATGTGAAACATATACTTTAATTGTGAGAGATCGTTTTCGTGTTATATAGTCTATTAGGAAGGTTATAGTTAACCTAATAAACAATAATATACTTGTCTGTATATCGCTGTCATTAAATTAATTTTTTTTTTTTACAGCTTTCCCGTCTTCATAGTTCTTTTCAACTAATCTTCCCTTCCTATGATGACAACTGTATACATTTCCGTCTCTGTCTATGAAACGACACTTGTTTACATTCCTACCTATCTACCAGTTTGTCTGTCTCATTGTTTCGTTATGTACGTCCATGTGTGTTTTACATATTGTTCATCTCTTTATCTCTACATACATACATTAGTACACACAATGTTTGTGTCTCTGAATCATACACCCATATATACTTATAATATACACACATACATATTAGATATATATCTATATATTACCCACATACATACATATACATACACATGCATTACATACAACGTACACATATAGGCCTACATAGTAGATACACAAACATGCATCCTAATCTAATCTATTTACACACTAAAACATTCAAAATCTTCATCTCAGTTAAAAACGTTTTTACTTCACTAGACCTAATGACTGCAGCGTATCATCTTTTCTCCTTGTCTCTCTGTTTGTTCGTCTGTGTGTCTGCCGATCTTGCTAAGTGTCTGTCAGCCTATCTTTCAACCCTTTTATCTATCTTTTATTTTTATTTACACACTCGAAACCAAACGACAAACTGTTTTCCTTTTCTTTCACTATTTACGGTTATTTCAGAGATAATACTATTGTACATCCCAAAGAGACGACACCGACACTATTTTCCCTTGAGGATGAAACCACAAACAGACTCGGTAATATAAACAGCTCGAGGACGTCTACATCGTTAACAAAAGCTTACAGTTTCACATCACAGTTCCCCGGATGGCGTGTTGTTTTCTCTGAACACAACTAAACTGTTGGTCCACAAAAACGTAACAAAACACACGTCACTAAACCAACAACAGAGTTATCTTTTCCTGCCCTGGGTCAGGAGATCAGGATTTGTGACGACTGGGCGCGTATTTGTATTATCTTTTCTTTGCACTTTTCTCATATCATTATCCTTTGATGGGTGTCAGATTAAATTTTCATCTTCTTTTGTTATCTTCTTTAATTTACATTATTATTATTATTATTATATATAAAATAAATAATGTTAAAAAAAGTTTAAACAAAGATTAGTATATGGAATCAGTTAATATTTAACTAAAGTTCAGAAGCATAATGAAAGTATATATATGACGATTTTATTTCCACAGTAGGAAATTTTACTCAGCTAATTTACAGAAAGCTTAACTGTAACATATTTAATTCATACTTCGTTCATACTGTTTCTTATGACGTTATACAAAGGTTTCTATAAAGTGAGTGATAGTACAAATTAGAGAGATACAATATATTCTGTAAAAGAGAGACAGAGGCAAGATATGAGAGAGAGAGAGAGAGAGAGAGAGAGAGAGAGAGAGAGAGAGAGAGAGAGAGAGAGAGAGAGAGAGAGAGAGAGAGAGAGAGAGATTCTGTATTATCCATTATTTCTTTCATGTTTTCAAATTTCACCTATTACGACATCAATCTTGCATTTAATTGCCTTTTGGGATTTCATCTCCAATGTATTTTGTTAAATATGTATCCCTGTATGACCACTTTTGCTTGGTTCCACGAGAAGCCACCATACACTGATTCGATTATATAAATAATTTGAGAGACTGCCATTTTAAACTGTATAAATTAATATTTGCAATCATTGTTTTAAAAATCTCGAATCTTAGGATTATAATACAAGCAGAATATGATTGTATAGGCATATATATATATATATATATCCATGAAACCACCAAAGAAAGGATTGAATAACATTGTCTATACATACAATAACAAAGTCAAGAAAAACTGAGCTAAATATCTTTTTGCCTTTCGTTGTGTTTAATTTCCGCCTTGGATTATGACCCACATGTGATATTTCCCACGCTCGGAAGGCCCCCAGCCACACCACCCCGCTAACACGGGCAACAAAATGTCACCTCAAATACCAAAGGGCTCGCGAGACGTATATGTTTGTTTTATTGTTGTGACCATGCATGTGCCACAATGCGAGATTACCGTAATGTTGACCAGTGACAGGGAACGCGTTAACAACCAACATAAGGTAAGATATGATTGGAGAAGGGAAGTGAAATAATAAATAAATGTTACTGCGTACATAATATATGAAATAATAATAATAATAACAAGTGCAAAATAATAATAATACGCAAACAAATAAAAACAAACAAACAAATAAATAAATAAATAAAATAAAATATTAATATTCTTTCTAGAATTATGCAACTACAGTGAGCATACACTATGACACTTTTAGCACATTGATAACGAGATACGCTGTAGTGGTTTTAAATCTTGCTGGAGCAGCTGACAGCGATTTAATTTTCTAAACATCGATCCTGAAACTTTTTTGTTTGTTTTTTTTGTTTTTCGATTTATCGAGCTTATAGCAAGTAAGAGGCTTAAACATCAAGAGAGCTTCAAGATAGCTACATAAGAAATCAAACTAGTCATCGGAGATTATTTTCTGGCTTGGGAGCATATATGCACGAGAAAATTACATTAACATTAACTTTGTTGTGTCATTCTTATACGACATTCCTCCCGTTTTGTCCATATCGAAGTCAATTGTTTTGTTTTTAATTTACTACTCACTTTATTTGATAAATTACGACAATGACAATGAAGAGATAACATTTATCACTCAACAACAAAGTTAATCATTGGTGTCAGCCTCTTGACACTAGACAAAACATATTTTGTATAGCACAAAAAACCCTGTCTGCCTATTTGACATAAGGTCAGATTCCGTTTTGAAAATGTCACTAACGACGATTGATAAGACAAAACACATTGTCAAGTGGTAACACATTGGCGACACAAAAATCTGCTTTGTATGAGGAAATGGTTGTTCTGTTGAACACGGAGATAGAATAGATAGATAGACCTGTTTCGTCTCTTACAATTGAGAACGTTTGTTTTTATTTTCCAAATTTGTATATACATAATTGTCAAATACTTATGGTTCAGGTGACAGAATTACAACACACGAGTTTTCCATAAGAAACTTATTAATATATACAACAGATATACAATTATGTTATATAATTTTCAATGAAATAAAAATTTAATATATGAAATAGATATTTCAAATGTGTTTCTCTCTATCCGTCCATCTTTCTTTTATCTGACTCCATCTCTCTGTGTCCTTATGTCTGTTTGTCTTTATATCTGTTTGTCTATCTATATATCTAGCTATCTACACATCTATGTATTATATATCTAACTCTGTATATGTGTGTATGTATATGTGTGTATATATATATGTATGTATGTATATGTGTGTATGTATATGTGTGTGTATATGTATATATATGTATGTATGTATATGTGTGTGTATGTACGTACGTATGTATGTATGTACATGATGTATAATGTATGTATGTATTTATGTTTGTGTGTCTGTCTGTATCTCTATTTATCTGTCTTCATGTATGTTGGTGTTTTTAATCTATTCACACTTTATCACATCCGACGTCTTTAAAAAATAAACTGAATGATGCTCAAAGTTAATGTGTACAAGATCACCCTAACCTATTAAAGGTTAACATTTCCTAACAAATTCGAAAAACACGGTAACGGGAGATTAAAACAAAAGTCAAAAGTTTACACATAAGGAGGAGTTGCTTACAGATAAAAGCCACGCAACCGCTCTATGAAAGAATACAATATAGTTATTATTCCACGTTTTGTTAGATGTATGCATATACCACCCTACGTATCTGTTATCGTGTTTTCAAGTATTCCTTTCCACAAACCCACCCAACCAGCGATGACGTGTCTGGAACAAAACACTTGCTTATGCAATGATTCACATGAAGGCATATGCAAAATTTCAAGAGTTTTTTTTTTTTTTTTTTTTTTTTTTACCGTTAAAATACATTTTTTTGTATTATCAAAGCCTTTTTAGATATGTTCATGTATACATACATACGGAAATAAAGACTTTTTTAGTGATAATTTTTCTTATACATTAAAACGTTTTTTTTATACATCAAAGTCTATTGAGATATGTGTACAGTAAAAACAACATTTTAGTGGTTATTTCTTCTTATAATATGTTTATATATATATATCAAAGTATATTTACATAAGTGTAAGTATAATACAAAAATATTAAAGAAAATTTTGAAAGTGATTATGAAGCTGTTGAATTTGTTTTTCTTAAAATTTTAACGCTGTTGAAAGCATAATTATCTTCACATACACAAACAAACATACGCATGTTTGTATGTGTTTGTGTTGTTTGTGCCCTTGTTTGTTACTCAGAAGAAAGATAAATGAACTGGTGAAAGATGAAAATTATGATAGTAACCAGAAAAATAAAATACAGGTCATAACGATATTGACGTATCGGTGTCGATGTAAGAAAAAAAAACGTATCTGAGATCAAATACACTGATAAAAATAAAATCCTGTTTCTTGTACATCAAACTTCCAAATACTGTTGCTATTGTTTGTATTTCAATTTGTACAAAAAGGTTTACAATTTCTGAGGGTACTCTCAGAGGCTAATTTTCTCCCAGCCAATTTAAAGATTTTTTACATGATAACTTTTGTATATCTCTTACATCTCTTTCCTTACTTCGTCTTATTGGTTCGCGTCTGTGTATCGGTATATAATATTTCCCCATCGTGAATGTACATAATGCATATAATGCATTTGTTAAAATGCAGAGATAGGCTTTGCTTTCCTGAAATGTTAAATAAACATTGTTTAAACCGAGATAGAAAAACACAAAACAAAACAAAGGATTCTTTTTGTTTCGTCTTTTAAGTCCATGCAGTAGGAAACCGCGAGAATTTTTTTCTCTTGTGTCATAAACTTGAGAAGATTCGCTGTTCCCTGACGGTAAATGTAGATGAAAAAAGAAAGAACAAAAAAAATGCTATCTCTTTGTAAACACAGCAGGTGCCTGCAGCAAAGGTTCAGTCTGCAGACAGACAAAACAATTTATGCTTTCTTGTGTTTTACATAAAATTCCTTGATCATTTCACATTTTTCAGTGGCGTCCCAGTGTTGAAAGCTACTTCACTGGTATTCGTCCCTGTGCGATTTTCCTACAGAGAAGCCCGTAACACTGTAAAGCGCAACTCACTGTCAGCACCGGTTTACTAATGCCGAGAAATATCTCACATACATCGCGCATTCGAGAAGAGACACAGCAAAATGGTTCAGTGTTCGAAACAGTATTACGCATTCCTCGATGGCGTAGAAACAATAAAGAGCAGAAAGAGCAAGTAATCGCGCGCACATCTCTGGTCGTGTTAACTGGATTGTGGAAATTAATACCACCAAGTAGCCAAAAACAAACTGCACATTCATCAGAAATTCGTGTTTTAGCACTGACCTTTACGTAAACTCAAAACTTTCTCTTGGCAATGTTTTTTGAATCAGAGAGAGAGAGAGAGAGAGAGAGAGAGAGAGAGAGAGAGAGAGAGAGAGAGAGAGAGAGAGAGAGAGAGAGAGAGAGAGAGAACATATTAATAATTTCTTTGAAAGCAGACCGAAAAATTAGTTTACATCGTCTACATAAAATCTAATCTAAATGTATCACGTAATTCTAATCAACACGTTCTTTGAAGTAAAGTACATTTCAGTTTTACGTGAGAGAGAGAGATAGAGACAGGAAGGCAGATACACAGACAGACAGAGAGAGAGAGAGAGAGAGAGAGAGAGAGAGAGAGAGAGAGAGAGACAGACAGACAGACAGACAGACAGACAGAGAGAGAGAGAGAGAGAGAGAGAGAGAGAGAGAGAGAGAGAGAGAGAGACAGACAGACAGACAGAGACAGCGAACATACTAATCATTTAGATAAATTAGTTTACATCGTCTATATAAAATCTAATCTAAATGTAAATCTAATCAAAACGTTCTTTGAAGTAATGTACATTTCAGTTTTACGGAAATATTTGACATACATTTCAGTTTTACGTGAGAGAGAGAGAGACAGAGAGAGAGAGAGAGAGAGAGAGAGAGAGAGAGAGAGAGAGAGAGAGAGAGAGAGAGAGAGAGAGAGAGAGAGAGAGAGAGAGAGAGAGAGAGAGAGAGAGAGAGAGAGAGAGAGAGAGAGAGAGAGAGAGAGAGAGAGAGAGAGAGAGAGAGAGAGAGAGAGAGAGAGAGAGAGAGAGAGAGAGAGAGAGAGAGAGAGAGAGAGAGAGAGAGAGAGAGAGAGAGAGAATGCGGTGGAAAAGTAGAGCAGCTTCAAAGAGCTTACTCATCAGAAACAACCTAACCCTTGTTAATCATTAATCTAAACAGAAAACGTTTTCAAAGGTAAACGGTTTACACAAAAACCGAAGCAGATATTTGAGTCATCGACTTAGAAAGAATTACGTAATGAAACCACCACACATGCAACGCCAGGTTGTCTGGTGTTTTTCAAATAAAATGTGATCTGTTTAGATTTCTAAGTTTGAACCGTACACCAGATAATGATAACTGCTTTAAAGATAAATAAATCGAGGCTGGTTTCAGATCGAAACAGTAGACGCCCGATCATTTTAAAATCGAAATGCGTCACTCAAGACAAATTCTGGAGTATCCAGTCGCCATTATTGTTCTATATATCATTTGCGTTTATACTGGGGGTTTTTTGTTTTTTATTTTTTGTTTTTTATTTTTTGTTTATTTATCTTTGAATCTTTTTTTCACTAATTTAAATTTTTTAAACTGAAAACATTGTGCCGTATAACGAGATAAAAAGAATCAAGTTAACATATCTGAAAGAAAATAAAACACATCCTCCACACCCAGAAAATATCTGAAGCAATGCCTGTAGTTCACAGGATCAAACTCCGTTAGCTATTATTTTTTCGTTCGTTCTATTTTAAGTTGGCTATTTTTGATTTCACTAATCCTTATTTCAGTATTTTGTAAAAAAAAGCCTACAATTTATAATCAGTTCTTGTTATGTCCTGTTTAACCGTTAGATCTCTCTCTCTCGCTCTCTCTCTCTCTCTCTCTCTCTCTCTCTCTCTCTCTCTCTCTCTCTCTCTCTCTCTCTCTCTCTCTCTCTCTCTCTCTATCTTTCTGTCTGTTAAATCAAGTCGACAAAATGAAGTCAGTGGGAAGTGTCTAGCCCCAGGAGCTTATTCTACCTATGCTCTTTGACGCTTACAGACCTGCTAGCATTGTGGCGTCTGCACGCCATCTGGTTGCCATTTTATTCTATCAGACACTCAAGTGAAAGACATCAACTCCAATAATAGACAAATTGTTCTTTCTTTATTCTTCTTCTGCTGCCATAAAGTGGCACTTGATTCTAACATTCAGAGCGGAGCGCATTTTTCGTAAATCGATTATGTAACATCAGACGAAAGCAGAACAAGCGCAATTCAATGTGTTTAGCATTCGCTACTCATTCGTTGTAGATTATTTACTGTTCCAGTCACAGCCAAGATGTAGCAGGTCTTATTATTTAAGCTGGTCATTTCTAAATCATCAACATTTCCTTTCCGTTAATAAACAACAACAACAACAACAACCAAAATCCTAAATTTTATGACCGATTAAAAACACATTTCATTAAAGACACATAACAGAGAAAATTCTAGATTTTTGCTATATTATTATAACACTGTAATTATTACTGAACTTACTGAAACAACAAACACACATGTGTTTTTAATATGATATCAAATGAAATATGTGTGATTGCACAGAGAAAGAAAAAAAGAAGAATGTCAAAATGGAAATAAAAAACGAAAAGAAAAAAGATTTAAAAATTATTATTAAGTTAGAGCGAAAGAAAGAGAAAAAGATTAGAAAAAGTATGTCTATATGTAAATACGTTTGCGTGTGTGTGTACATACAGTGAGAGAGAGGGAGGGAGGGAGGGAGGGAGGGAGAGAGAGAGAGAGAGAGAGAGAGAGAGAGAGAGAGAGAGAGAGAGAGAGAGAGAGAGAGAGAGAGAGAGAGAGAGAGAGAGAGACAGACAGACAGACAGTCAGAGGATAAAGAGAAACAAAATAAATAATTTTTTTGTTTAATATCAAGAAAGGAACCAGTGTGAATGTTTACTTACTCCTATACATATATAAACAAAAATGTTTTCTGTTCCCTTCTTCCTTTTGAATTTTAAATCACTATAAAGACGATAATAGTAAGATTATTTTCCGTTTAGTATTTGTTCCACCTTTTTTCTCACCGTAAACGCGTTACGTAGTTTTAATGCACAAAAAAGACACAACTGCATCCGCACATATCATTATTAATTCGTTATCGCCAACTAAAATAAACTAACATATCTCTTACACACAGTCATATAGATTATATCCTCTCTTTTTTTCAAACTCTCTATACAAACTTTGTTTTTTGTTTATTATTAATTTTATTCTTTTTCAACAAAACGAATAAAGATTTCCGAAGTTTTTTTTTTTTTTTTTTTTTTTTTTTTTTTTTTTTTCTTTATCTAAATATAACAGTAATTAATAATGTATTAATGCAATTATTATGACACAAATCATAGTAATTAAAGTAATTATTATTAATTAATTATTAAATAAATAAATAAATTTAAAACTTAGTAACGTATTTTTTCTTTTTTTTCTTTTACAAAAAAAAAAACGATATCGTGTCATTCGTCCAGACATTTTGTAAGTGCAAACGGACTTGTGCATCTTACCGTCTGTAATTTAATTTAAAGTGTGCAGAATAACTCGAACTGACCAATAATAAACAATTTTACATCAATTTCATCTAACTATTAAAAAAAAAAAAAAAAAATGTTAGAAAGAAAAGAAAAAAGCGGCATCCATAAGGATGTAAAAGAAAACGACAAATATTTTATAGACATAAATAATTATTTACCGTAATATAATATATAACAACTTATTTTGACATACGTGTAATTTACTTATATTCAGTAAATAGAATATTTATATGTTACATTTATCATTAACTGTTCGAATTAAGCCATATTCAGCTTATAAGATATTACGACCTGCAAATACTTTGTCTATGACTGAAAAGCTTGATTCAAATGAACGCCACTGAAATTAGTAGACATTACAGAAGATGTTGTCAATCATTCTGTATCAACAGAATGTGTTTCTGGATTAATCAGAAAAAGAAAATATAATCGGAAGAAACCTTTACCATGATGCTGTCCTAGAACCCATGAACCTTGCAGTATATAATTTAACCGAATAGGTAATTATGGACATAAATATTGGGTTATTATTTTACTTCAGTGAGGAAACTGTTCACGTGTGCCTATTATGACTGGAAAACTGGATTTACACTACGGATCTGTAATCACTGGGGATATTTTTTTTCTAATTTTTTGTTTACTAAATACATGTATTTCCTAAGGCCTGCATGGTTTTTATTTTTAATATTTGCACTTGAATAACCTGAACTGTAGATGTATTCATCGTGCAGGAAACACACGATCATCTGAATGGAAATGAAAGAGGTATTGTTAATATTTGTGATGTGGAATACAGCTGTGGGTGATATCAGTTATTAGTTTACGCGTCCTCCCATTATATGACAATGTCTGCACATCTTTCGTTTCAAACCTGCCAGTAATCTGCATACTACACCGACCGCCGCTCACTGAACCGCTTCCTGCTGTAATGTTATCGCTACAGAAAGAAGACGGAGCGATGGGAAGGAAGACAGTCGAATCTGACATGCGCGGCAGCTGTTTCAAAGAGAAGTTTGTCTACGGGGTCATATGTCAAAGCGAATGGAGATTCCAAAAGTGTTAACAATCAATTACAGTCTCTCTCTCTTTTATATGTAGCTATAAAGGCTCTTTTTCAAAAAACACCACAACTACATGTAACAGTGCTACGTCAAGTGTTAAAATGTAAATGAATGTAATGTGAGAAAAAGAAAATCAAAACGAAACAAAAAGAGAATAAACAAATAGGTTTATTAAGGATTTAACATGTGTTTGATTGATGCTACCGTTTTGAAATTTATTTACTTATCTCTCTGCTTATCTGTTACCTTATCGTGAAGATTTCCTTATCTGTGTCAGAATATGATAACATAATCCCTGTGAGAATATTTGTTCTACTTGATTAAAAACAGTTTTAGAAACAAACTAAATCTTCTTTTTAAAAAATAGAACAGCACATGGCATAATTTTGATGCGTTAGTATCTTTCTCCTCCTCTCCCCCCTCTCTCTCTGTCTCTCTCTGTCTCTCTCTCTCTCTCCGTCTTTTCTCCCTCTCTCTCTCTCTCTCTCTCTCTCTCTCTCTCTCTCTCTCTCTCTCTCTCTCTCTGTAAATATCTATCATCCCTACATCTTCTGGACATTTTCTAAATATGTTAGATGGCTGGATTACATTAAACGTTTCACTTTAAATGAATAACTGAAAGAAATTATAGAGATGTTCAGAAAAGAAGATATCGTAACTGCCTTATCACAGAAG
This sequence comes from Chrysomallon squamiferum, assembly GCA_012295275.1. NCBI lineage: Eukaryota > Metazoa > Mollusca > Gastropoda > Neomphalida > Peltospiridae > Chrysomallon > Chrysomallon squamiferum. Next base: position 17,795,130 of record CM022669.1, read on the forward strand.
ATAAAGTTCTACATCGTTTTAAATAGCATCTGCAGCATTGACTTGAGAGTTATTACTACCATCATCATCATCATCAACATCACAGGTAATCTGAATTAATTTTTTGTAAAAATAAGCAGGACTCATAAACATAATTATACATTTTGGTAAACATTACATTTTAATACATTATCTATAAAATATAAGGAAATTTATCTTACGCTTTATAAATGATCACCAACAAAATTCCCTAAATCTGATAACGGGAATAACGACGACAACAACAACAATAATAATGGAATAACTGATATAAGAACTGCATGAAAAAAGTTACTAGTATTTATATAATTATATAATTCTTATTTTCGTTCAAATCCATAAAAAAATAAATATTTTTATTGTTTCAATAAAATTTTGTTAGAGGTCTGTTAGCATTAACTTTATATTTAAATTTTATTTAATATTATAGACAAAAATAATCCTTGCTAAAAAGAATATTTAATTCAAATAAGCAAATATATCCCATTTTAAAACATAAATATAGATTACAAAATTCAATATCGTATTTCTTTCTTTTCGTTTACTTTTTTTTAGAAAAAAACAAAAAATAATAAAAGTAAGAAATAAATTTTAAAATATTAATAATTCACGTCTGGACAATAAAATTGTAAAATATAACGCTTATTATTTCATCTGTCTTATTTTCTGTTTCGTTAAAGCCTCTGTTGTCTCTATCTGTTCAATAAACTTGGGTAAAGTAAATAATATTAGAAAATGAAAACACACTCACCACTATGAAGCAAACTGTAAACAATCGTCGGTTCGCAACAACGTGCGCGTGCAGCAGACGACACATTGTCTTCTGCCAAACGACGCGAAGGCGCCAAACTCTCTTTTTTTTTTAAGCAGACAGATGGAACGTCATGAAGTGGTCGTTTATCCAAAAGTTCTCTTTGAAAACGATTATCCAAAGAACAAGGCGGTCCTTTACAAGGACCATAGCTTCTTTTCTTCTTCCTTTTCTTTTTTTTTTTTTTTTTTCTTTTCTTTTTAACGCAACCGTTTTTCGTTCACAGATAAATTAGAATCTTTTGTTTTTGAAGAGCAGATGGGAAACTGTGGGTTACAAACGCTAGCTCTGTATGTGTGGCTTTAAGGTCACGACAGAGATGCGTAACCTGAAGAAAAATTAAGGATGGTTTTTTTTTGTGTGTGTTTTTTTTCCCACCACATGCAAGGTAGACTGAGCGTTCGCGTCTTTTAATCGTTCCGTACAGACTATAACTTGCGCTGAGACGCCATTTTCGATTTTTATCACTGCTAATTTCTACACGATAACAGCTCCGTTCCAATAAATGTCATGTTGCGGAAAGTCTAATTTCATCAGCGGAACACTAGGGAAGTGTAAAAATGTAAACACGTCGATGCTGCTGTTTTGAATTGTCTGTGGCCTTTTGTTGGTGTGTTCACGTGGAATAAGAAATCTTGTATATGTATTACATTCGTACGTGCATGTGTGTGGGTACCTTTATGATTTTTGGGGGAAGAAAAAATACTGCAACAGCTACTGCTGATCTTACTCCTACTGCCTGCTGCTACTACTATTACAACTGCTGTTACTGCTGCTAGTACTAGTACTACTACTACGACAATTACTTCTACCACTACCACCACTAATACTTCTATTACTATTACTTACTACTATTAGTACTACTACTACTACTACTACTATTAATAATAACAACAACAACAACAACAGCAATAGCAACACATTTTACTAATGCTGGTAATCACCACAATACCACTTTAAAAATCTGAGGTCATGAACACAAACACGAACACCGACTAAACAGAAGCAACAGCAACAGTAAAAACAAAACGACGACAACAACAACAATAATAATAATAACAGGAAGAGAGAGTGCGGTTTAAAAAAGACGTTTTGACATTCTAATTAATTTTAGGTGCCGAGAAGCAGACTAGAAGATGTCGACAGACTAAAATCAACATATTTTTTGTTGTTTGTTGTTTTGATATACACCACCATTTAGAGGTCTATTAGTTGCGTGCGTTCTTATCTGTGCAGATAACAGCGTTGAAATGCAGCTACTGACAACGCATGCAATTTGTGCAGAGTTAGATACAGTAAAAATGAGAAATATACAGAAAACTAATACAGAGTAAAAAAAAAAAAAAAAAAAAAAAAAAAAAAAAAAGAAGAAGAAAAAAGAAAATAGTTCTTTAGTGTGGGTGTTTGCAGGGAGCTGTGAATTTCATAATTATTATATAAAGTGTGAAGTTGCTACAAAAATAATAATATTAAGTAAATTAATAAATAATAATAATAATAATAATAATAATAATAATAGCAATAATAATAACAGTTACAACAAGAAAAACAACAACAATAATAATAATAATAATAAAAGAAAAAAAAAACATTTATATATAAATTCAACAGTCTAATGGTCTGATTTGTTTTCATGAATTTATTTACGATATTTTACTGAAATGAATTTAATTCATAAATGTTCCCATGATTTCAGATAAATCAAATTCATAACGCACTAATTAAAACAGAAATAAGAACGTATAAGAAATAATTTATGAATTACCGTATAACATATATATATATATATAAAAAAAATAAAAATAAAAAAAAATAAAATAAAATAAATAAATAAATATATAGGTCTATATGTAACCTTAACTAATTTTGTTTCTCACGTCGTCATTTCCGGAAATAAATAAGACAATTGACTGACGTCATTAATAATTCAACCAGAGCTGGGGTGAATGTTTTATCGTGTTATATTATATTTGAATTAGAGACAACTTCTGTAAGTTAAAGTGTTCATTTTATTGATAAATTATAAACTCAAAAAAATATTGGTTATCAACATTTTAAATTCAAATAATATTCTTTGAAAATCATGCTTTCTAATAAACCTAAATATTTTTCGAACTGTTTCTGCTACTGCTTTTATTTCGATTGCTACTAAATATTTTACGAATTCCTTTTATAACTATTACTGCACACTAGTAAATGAATTCCTTTTAAAGTCTTTTTTTTTCATTGTTAAATATATTACGTATTCCTTTCCATGACTACTGTTCCTAAATAATAAACGATATTTCTCTAAAGTTCTTCTTTCGTTTTTATATCTTCCTGTTCCTTATCATTTCCCATCCATTTCTTCCCGAACTCCGCACTGTACTTTTTATATTCAATCATGAAATCATTTCCTAAATATTTTTTGTAAGTTTCCACAAAATCGGACACGTTAAATGCCATAAGTTCTTCCCAGGAAAGATTGTCGTTTTTGTCTGTGTCAAATTCTTCGAAAACCTTAAATAATAATAATAATAATAATAATAATAATAATAATAATAATAATAATAATAATAACAACAACAACAACAACAAAACAACAATAACAATAATAACAATAACAGTAACAGTAACAATAACAATAATAATAATAAAAAGAAGAAGATGATGAAGAAGATTAAGATTAAAAACAAGAATAATAAGAACAAGAACAGCAACAACAACAAAGCATTAATAAATAAATAAATAAATAAATAAATAAATAATGACACTTTAAGATTCACCAAAGTAAATTATAAACTATACCTCTTAAAGGACTTAAGTATGTAATCAAACATACTGAACCCTTTGAAAGTAATAACTACGAATAATCTTCATTTTAACTAAATTTTTTCTTCTTCTTTTTAAAATCGTATAATTAATTTTGATTTTATTTATGAGTTAACAATATTTTTTCCCTTTAAACAAACGTTTCAGATTTATTTCTATAATCATAAAAATAAATAACTACAAGTACTTTAAAAATAATAAATAAATAAAGGTTCCGCAAAGAGCTTTGTAGAGATATGAGAAAATGTCTTCTTGTTAACACATACGAGTACCTTCATTTTAATGTTGTCGTCAGGAATTAGCAGTTCCCAAGCGTAAAATATATCTTCCTTAGATATGAGACGTTGGTCTGGTAGTTCACTCAGAATCATTGTTCTGTAATAATAATAATAATAATAATAATAATAATAATAATAATAATAAAATAATTACAATAAATACATAATTATTAAAATAATACTTAATACATGACATGATATGACTTGATAAAGCATAAAATATATGACATATCATACACTCACACCTGCACACACACACACACACACACACACACACACTCGCACACATACACATACACACAGATATTCGTACCCAATGCACTTACACAGTTGCTAGCAGTGTTAAGTGATTCAAACTGCGTATCCACGAAATTCATCAAAAATGAATCATTCTTAATAATGCTAACTTAAAATGTTCAGTTTGTATATATGTTTTTATTGATATGTAGAAATTTCCAGAATACATTTTCTGTACTTCCATGTTACTGTTCGTTGATTATTTGTTTCAGGAACGGATAAATAACTGTAAACAAAACGTATCCTCAGTCTTTTGTGTGTATTTTTACCACCCACTTTAATTTAAAATAATAATAATAATAATAATTTATTATTATTATCATTATTAATATTATTAGTAGTAGTACTAGTAGTAGTAGTTGTAGTAGTAGTAATGGTAGTGGTAGTATTTTAAATTCTATATACCAAATGACATCATGATGAAAGAGGGAAATCTCGTTCGTTTTTTTTATTTTAATCGTTATTCTTTATTAGTAGACTGAATACAAGCGATAAATAAAACAATTACTTGGAACAACACATAATATTTTAAATCAGTTTGTTCATAGTACAACGTAGACTCTGACACTGACCGCAACCACATTCCTATAGTTATAGTAACAGTAACTATAAAAACAACAACAACAATTATTATTATTGTTATGAAGATTATATTAATATTACTGAGATTTCCCTCTTTCATCATGATGTCATTTGGTATATAGAATTTAAAATACTACTACTACTACTTCTACAACTAATAATAATAATAATAATAATAATTATAATTACTACCCTTTGAACTACAGTTCATGGGTTGGTCTATGTAAAAAATCCCTTCCAGCTATTGGAAAAGAAAAACCTGTCAAATGGCAGAAGCCAGAAGCCGGTTTCTTCTCGCTTTATGTGTAATGTTCTTAACAATAATATGTATGAGGTTTTAATAGTCAAAAATGTGATGAGTGAGTTTAGTTAAATAAGCTGTTTAATTCTTCGTATCTTACCTAAAGAATTCATCCATGTTGGAGAAAGCGTGTTTGGTTAGAGGTTCAGCTTCCAGTGGGACGTTTCCCCTAGCAACGCAGTCCGTGTTGTTGAAGTAGATGATATGGTAAAACCAAATATTCACTGCCAAGTTTCGTTCTCCCGCGGAATTTACCTGATGAAACCAGCTGGACAGAGGAAGAAAGCAAAATGAAAAAAAAAATGTGATTTAATAAAAGTTTGAATTGGTCAGTGCGGAATATCATATTGGTTTTATAATTTATAATTTATTTTATTTTATTTTATTTTATTTTATTTTATTTATTTATTTATTCATTCATTCATTCATTCATTCATTCATTCATTCATTTATTTCATTCATTTATTTATTTATTTATTTATTTTATTTATTTTATTTTATTTATTTATTTATTTTATTTTATTTTATTTTATTTTATTTATTTATTTATTTTTTAGTTTTTAAAATATTATACAAAATCGGTGAACTTCATAATAAATTATTGATATACTACACAGTCAACTCTAGATACAAGTTTTTGGTCAATTACACATATAACGTTATTGGGCAACTATTTATAAACATCGGGCTATTACCCAAAATACGTTATCGGTCAAATACATATTTAATTTATTAGTCAAATAAACACACGTAAATTATTGGTCAATTACAAATACAAGTCATCGGTCAATAACATATAAATTATACATTATTGGTCAACTTTAAGTTATAGGTCAACCACACATATAAGACATGGGTCAATTACATATATATACGTTATCATACTTGCTGGGAATAAATAGGCAGTCTCCTTTTTCCATGTGTGCCGAGTACCAGGAAATGTCCTGGAATTCTGGGAAGGCGTGCATGTCAACCTTGTCGACGTCAGCTGTACTGTAGGAAGTACCTTCCATCCAGCCACGTGCTGTGACTAGGTCAGCCTGAGACTGAAAACATTTCAAACATTGCATCAGAATGTGTGTCTCTGTGTGTGTGTGTGTGTGTGGCCGTTTGGTTAACGCATGCGTGTGCTGTGTTTAGTATACTGTCATCCGACAGTTGTTAAAGTGTAGATGCTGTGGACATAAGTTATTCCTTAGCAGAGGAGTTCGGCTCAGTACAATAAATATTTGATTCAACGATATTTTAATACTAACGATTATTAGTATACTGCTATTAGTTATGTCGCGATTTTGTGGTCAGGAAAGACTCGGTATTGTGAGCTCGATTGTGGAGATACATGCGGTGTGTTAGTGTGTGTACGTGTGTGTGTACGTGTGTGCATGTGTGTGTTTGCATATGTGTGTGGACGTACGTAAGTGTATGTATGTATGAATATATTTTGCATGTATCAACAGTAAACAAAGAATTATATACAGACAGTCAGACAGACATGCCATCCATACACACCTTCATAGAACTACATATAATAATATATAACAGCCAGTTACACACACAGACAAACGTATACACACACACAGACAAACGTACACACACACACACACACACACACACACACACACACACACACACATACATATACATATTTATATGGTCAAAGACACATGTAAGTTTTTGCCATGCGTGTACATGCATAACTATATCTTTCTCTGTGTATATATGTATACCTTATTGTTGACTCAACCAAAAATATTACACATACGTGGTCTTGAAATTAAATTACAGTGTACTAACCGGGCTAATAAAAATAAAATCTTTTGTTCCATCCAGCAGACAGTTAATGTTATCAAACTCGTCAGAGTGTAAGACAGACCTCGTTCCTCCACTGCTGAACCAAGCGATCGCTCCGAAAATATTCTTCTGAAAACCTCCACACACCAGGCACCTCGGTAAATAGATGTCCTCTAAATAAATAAATAAATAACAATAACAAACAACAACAATTATAATAATAATAATAATAATAATAATAATAATAATAATAATAATAATAAAATAAATTAATTAATTAATTAATAGAAATAACAACAGCAATAATAGTAACAATATCAACAACAACAACAATAATAAACAGTTAAAAAATATACATTTAATAATAATAAATAAATAAATAAATAATACGTGTGTGTCAGAGAGAAAGGGAGTGAGACTGTCTGTCTGTACATGTTTATACGATAATAACAATCAGATAACAGAATTAACTTCAGTAAATGAAAAAACAAAAAAAAAAAACGAATCTACAAATAATAGCATGAATCAATCAACAAATTAAATCCTGTTAGATTTACACTTGTGTTTTACTCAGTAAAATTATCTAGAATTCTGATTTCAAACAATAGAAGGCCACATAAACTTTCATTGAGAAACGGGTTTTAAAATAATTTGACTGGTGAGGCAGCTCGTTCATACTAGATGAAACGATTCGCATTAACCCTAAGGCTGACTTGGTTGAAGCTTAGGGGCCCGTTATTAAATGTTAACCCTATGTATACGGCAAACGCTGTATGCGCGTCACTGAAATCAGTTTATCGGAAACCTCTTTGATACGAGAGACGTTAAGGATGCGTTAAATTATATACCGGTATTTTTGTATTGCTTTGCTTTCTGCCTAATTACACGTTGTCTGAAAAGATGATATTATTTTCTTTGTTATTCCATTAATTACTTCATTTGTAAAATTATTGTAATAAACTGTACGAAAGGAGAGCGTGAAATTCGCGGAAAGGGCGTTGGGGAAATGTCGAAGGGCCCCACAAAAAGCTCAAAGCCTTAGGGCCCTGTTATGTTGTAATACGACACTGGATGGAACCATAACATATTCTGAATTTTTAACTAACCTTTCATTTCTGACGACAAATTTTGCACCATGTAAATATCAGTAGTTTTGTAAAGTTTGAGAAAATCCTTCAGCGTAATTTCTTCCATTCCCAGATTCCTGTCTTCCTTCTTTCCTTCTTCCACATCAACTAGAATATCACCGAATTTCTCTCTGGGGAAAAAAATATAATAAAATGACACACACACATACATAGATACATACATACATACATACATACATACATACACACACACATACATACATACATACATACATACATACATACACATACATACATACATACATACATACATACATAAACACACATACATACATACATAGATACATACATACATACATACATACATACATACATACATACATACATACATATATATATATATATATATATATATATATATATATATATATATATATAATTCAATAAACAAACATTGATTAATTAATAATTGAGAGTATCATTAAATAAAATACATTCTAAAATCAGTTATTTGCTTATTATTATTATTATTTGTTGTTGTTGTTATTATTAGTAGTATTATTTGTTATTGTAGTTGTTGTTGTTTTTATTATTATTTTTATTTGTTGTTGTTATAATTGTTCTCGTATCGCTTGTTTGTTAGTTATAAATCGTGTAAGAGTTTTTCTGTAACATCTGTTGTTTTTGTCTAGTGAGAGCAGATAACATCCGGGACAAAAAAAAAAAAAGAAAAAAAAAAGGAATAATAATAATAAAAAAAAGAAGAAAAAAAATAAATAAATAAATAAATAAATAAAATAAAATGGATTCAAAATTACAATAAATTAATGAACTGTAAAAAGAGCATTTACTTAACGAGATGTACGGATGTCAAAAGTTTTAGTTTAGTTTAGTTCAGTTTTGTTTTTGTTTTGTTTTTTTGGTTTATATATATATTATATTATTATTATTATTATTATTATTATATTTATTTATTTATGATTTTGTTCTGTACTTTTGTATTTTATTTTATTTTTGTTTTTTTTTTTTTTATTTTATTTTACTTTACTTTACTTTATCATTATCATTTATTATTATCATTCTCATATTATTAACGAGAATAACAAATTCAGAACTGCAATCTGTGAGCACTAAAACAAAAAACTGTCCAACGAATGGAAGCATAATCAAAATAAATTTTCTTATATAAATGACTCATCCTTATCATCAAAATTATATCCTTAAATTATTTATGATTAGTTATCTTTCTAAATGATGACATTCTGCTCAAATTCATATCTGTATCATAACTATTTAAAATTATTTCCAGGCGATGTCATAATAATACTTGTACTTAAAATTAAGTCTGCGTCAAAAATGATTTCAGCATGCTCAACATTATTTCCGTAACAGATTGACGTAAAGGTTTTTACTCAAAATAAATTCGACATACCCCAGATAGTCAACATGCTCAAAATTATTTCCGTAACAGAATGACGTAAACATTTTTACTAAAAATAAATTCGACATACCCCAGATAGTGAACATGCTCAAAATTATTTCTGTAACAGATTGACGTAAACATTTTCATTCAAAATAAATTCGACATACCCCAGATAGTCAACATGCTCAAAATTATTTCCGTAACAGAATGACGTAAAAATCAAAATAAATTCGACATACCCCAGATAGTGAACATGCTCAAAATTATTTCTGTAACAGAATGACGTAAACGTTTTTACTCAAGATAAATTCGACATACCCCAGATAGTGAACATGCTCAAAATTATTTCTGTAACAGAATGACGTAAACATTTTCACTCAAAATAAATTCGACATACCCCAGATAGTCATCCGTCCACAACGTATAGGCAGGAAGCTTCGTCCGTGTAAGAACATTTCTAAACAAGACGGGTTGTCCACGATCCACATACCTGCGAAAAAATTCTGGAGGGTCGGGGAAATCGTCCAGCGTGGGGATAGCTCCAACAGGGGGAGCATGCGCACCTAGTGGTTGCAAATGTCCCGGGGGGTCGCCACTACTGCTAACAATCGAATTGAAAAAGCACAAAAGGAAAAATAGTACTAATTCTGACGACGTCCTATCATCCATTGGAAACGAACACGATAAAAGTTGTCGTTACCGCGATGAATATAAACTTTTCTACGTTCAGCTCAAAACGTTTCGAGCATAAATCCTAAGTTGTGTTTTGAGCTGCAATTGTTGCAGTGTACGTCGTGGTGCCCGTCACGTGCTGCCGCAGCTGGGAGCAGTTAGGTGTCGTTTTGTTGTGACAGCAGGAACAGGTAAGATGATTTTAGGAAATGATGTTAATTATCTGTAATGTCGAGCAAACACGTTCGATAGCAGATAACATTTTTTATCATTTACTTGCATTAACATAATAATAATAATAACAACCACAGATGGCAGTACTGAATGACAGATAATTATGACGGTCCTTTTCTCCAGCTTGGTTTTATTTTATTTGTTTTAATTTGTTTTCTTTTTTTTTTTTTTTTTTTTTTTTTTTTACATATATATATATTATAAATTAAAAAAAAAAAATTCTTCATTTTTTAAAAGTTTTATTATTATTATTATTATTATTATTATTATTATTATTATTATATGTTTTTTTTTTTTTTTTTTTTTTAAAGTTTCGATTAAAAACATAATAACTCTGTCGAGACAAGAACATTGGATGTTAAAATCGCCAGACGCTGATTAACCAATCAAACGAAATTCTCTTAATACTAACAGCGGTTTCAGCTTGTTCAGGATTTCACACTCCGCCTTTATTACAAGCTCTCCTGTCTGCGAAATACATAAAAACAAAACGAAATAGGACGTGCGGTCTATTTGCACAATAAAATAAATATCAATGTTTAACACGTATATCTGGTAGCGAACATGATTGTATTTAATCTTAAAAAAGTACTAAATAGAGTTATTGCCCCTGATATCACGGCGTGTTTCAGTAAGGTAATTAAATGACCATATTTAACACAAGTTTACATCAATGGTGTAATAGAATTAGCGTAATATATATATCATTGTTGTTTTATTTCTTTATTTCCTGGAGAATTTTGTCTCTTTATTCGTTTATACATCAGTGTTTCCTTTAACATTTATTTAATTTACTCTTTTTTTTTCTTTTTTTTTAAATCCAGTTATTAACAATGTTTTTTATATCTGAACACACACACACACACACACACACACACACACACACACATATATATATATGAAAGAATAATGTTGATAATAATAATTTTTATTATTAAAAAAAAAAAAATGATAATAATAAATTAATTAATGAAAATAAATAAAGTAAAATAAATAAAATATAATATAATATAATATAATAATAATAAAATTTAAAAAAAACTAAATAAATAAATACGAATAAGAATGAATTTTGGTAGGTAACGAAACATGCTAATAAGTGTGTACATTGTTGTGTATGTATATATGTATGTATTCTTTGTGTGTATTTATTTTACATGTTTCTATATATCATTATATTTGTGCATCTTTGTATATATGTTATCTTTGTATGTATGTATGTATGTCCGTATTATGTGTGCGTGTATACGCACGTTTTATGATTATTATTATTATTATTAATATTATTATTATTATTATTATTATTATTACACCGCGATTTAATTTTGAGCAGAACGAGGACAATGAAAACAAGCTCATTAAATTTAATAAAAATATCTCTTTTAACTCAGTTTTACAATTTAAAATATATTATTTGCAATAAAATACTAAAAAGAACTTCAAATAAAAAATAAATAATTGTAATAAAAATAACATTTTCAGTCCATGAATTGAACAATATTATTAACACAATTTAAAAATAAATAAACAAATAACAACAACAATAATACACGTTCGCAGTGTTTTGCCCGTTTTACAACATGATGTAATAATTATTCAATGCAGTATGACCTTTGACCGTAAAAATTATACTAATGACGTCAGCGCATTTCCCCCATAAATATTCGTGCAGCACGTGTCGAGCTTGTTCTTTCTTTTTCGATTCAGTCGAGACGTTACCGGAGTAGTGCTCGTGCCAAAAAACAGAAAAAAAAAAAAATATTGAGCCATGGCCACCAAAGTTGTAACGGCGCATCCCAAATATCTGGATATGACACAAGCAGCCATAAACAGTTTAGGAGAGAAGGGTGGTTCATCAAGACAGGCCATCCTGAGGTACATTTTGGAAAATTTTGATATAGTAGCAAACGAAAAAGTTGTCAACAGTCACCTGAAAATGGCGCTAAGACGAGGGGTGGAAAATGGCGATTTAAAACAATCGAAAGGAACGGGCGCGTCAGGTTCATTTAAAATTGGCGAAGCAGCCAAGCTGAAGGAAAAAGTAGCAGCGAAATTGAAAGTGGATAAAGCGAAGGCTGAAAAGAAGTCGAAAACGGAAAAGAAAACGAAAGAAAAAAAGCCCGCCAAATCTGAAGACAAAACAAAGAGTACGAAAAGTTCGGTGAAAAAGCCTGCATCTAAGTTGGTTAAGCCGAAACCAGAAAGCGAAGATAAGACGCCAAAGAAGAAGAAGAGTGTCACCATCTCAAAAGTCAAATCGGTGGTAAAGACGACGCCCAGCGCGGCGAGCAAGACGAAGAAGCCAGTTGCGGAGAAATCGCAAAAGAAAAAGGCCGCCATTAAGAAACCGAAAACTCCAAAGAAAACGCCGAAGAAGGTTGTCAAGAAATAAGTCGCTTTTAGATACAGTGTTATGAAAAGCTGACGTTTAAAAAGAAAATTAAGTAGGTGAATAAACATTCAAAAATCCGTGTTTGATTAGATATTCACGGTGACAATTTGAAACTATGGAGAACCCCCCCCCAAAAAAAAAAAAAAAACGGAATGAAGACTTGCTGAACTTTTTATTTTTGTGAAGCCTGTAAACTGTAGTTGTATACGCAATTTCCATTAACTACGATATGGGAACACAAACATTTTTTCACTTTAATTTTCATTTTTTTTTTTTTTTTTTTTAATGTACATAATTTACTGAGAGAAAGTGAAAGAAAGGGACACTGATTTTACTACTTGTATAGTTGTCGGCTCGTGACCATTTTTATTTGTTTTTAATTTGTGAATAAAATATTTTTTCAAATGTAAGCTTTTAAAGTTGTCATTTTTAATGTTTGAATTAAAAGCTACATTTCTGATCTTGTGAACATCATACAGAATGTATCCTAAATTCACTATGTTTAGTTACTCTAAGTCTAATGGCTATAAAACCACCTGGTATAAATGATATAGAATACTTCATTAAACGATGAGGCAATATAATGAATATTAAAGATTTAAAAAAAGAAAGCTGACAATAACTTAACTAGATCACATAAAGTGGGCTTTACAAAATAAAGTGATCCTGTATATGATTTCATTAAAAATGTAAATGGGGAAAAAATATATGCTGATATATTTATTTTTAAAAAAAAAGAGAAAGAAATGCAAAAAACCTTAAATTTTATTGTCCTTTTTAGAAAATGTGTATGTTAATGTTAGAACAAAGGCTTTTTCATTGCATTATTTTCAGCCCAAATCAAATGTCATCAACTATGCAAATAGTAAATATCAGAACATTTTGCACATCAAATTAATTTCAATAATTTCTTGACTTGCATGCTACCAATTAACCTGAAATTATTTGAGAATCTGTAACAGTAGCAGCAATAATAATAATAAAAAATAAAAAAGTATAAATTGTCTATTAAAGTCAGAACTGCAATCCTGGTTAGATACATGTTGACCCATTTATATCAAATGTTTTCAAAATGATCCTCTTTTTGGCTTGCTTTGTTTAATGTGGTCCGTCTTCATATGAGATCACTAAAATGCTGTTGACTTAGAATTTAAAACATATTTCTCATGAAGAAAGCAAGAATTCATATTGTTTTACAATTCCAATCAGAACACCTTTTTAAATCTTTATTCCAATCCGTCCAATGCTCTACGGTTAACATAATGATATAAGCCATATGCAGCTTGCATATGTCAAAAAGCAGTATTTTCAGTTAAAACACTTTTTAAACATTTGTCAAAAAGCAAAACAAAACAAAACTGACCTGCTAATGTATTTTATTTCATTTCATTTCATTTGTTCTTATTATTATTATTATTATTTTTTTTTTACAAATTTATATAACAATGCAGAAGCAAAATTAAATTAAATTCTTATATATTTATTTATTTATTTTTATAAATATGTACACATACTCACACATAACAAAGTAAAAAAATGTTAATGCAGTTGAAAAAATGGGCACAATTACATTGTTGGTAATACACTTGAATACCAAACAACAAAACAAACAAAAAAAAATGGAGAAAAAAATGCAGTTCCAATTTTCTTAATTATTCCCTTCACCGATAATTTGAATTCTGTAATTCTTTATTTGACATTGAATTAATTCAAAAAGAAACACTTAATTAAATCCATGGTGAAGCTAAGAAATATACCCACTCGTGTTGATAACTTATTAATGGCACATCCAGAATATATCAAAATAAAGTTTATAAAATGAGTATGTTTAGTTTCTCATCATTGCTATAACACCTCCTAGTGTGAATACAATGTGACTGTACTCTGTTACTGGAAAAACCACTGTATAAACTATAAGATGATCTCTTGATTCTTTGCTATCTTCATATATTCTTACAATGTAGCTCACCTTAAAATGCCATTTCTCTGAAACTGTTTAATTCATAAAAAAAATTAACAATAATAAAAAATGTTAATAACGTAACATTTCTTAAACTGAATAATTTATTATTTTAAAATAACCATCTGATATATGTGTGTGTGAATGAATGAATGAATTAACAATGTTGACAGTAATTAAGATTTCCAACATCTGATGAATATTAAGTGGTCATAGTTCACAGCCAGTTCCTCATTGCCAATCATTAAAAACTAACTTCATGTGTTCCACCAAATCCAAGTTGTTATAGTGCGACCAGCTACAACTGTCGTGTGGGAGCCAAGTTCTTTGTCTACGAATGTTATTGGAAAAGAAATATAATCTCTGGAAAATAAAAAAAAGAAGAAAATGAAATATACATATTAATTTTTATACAATTTTTTTTTTTTAGTATATGTACATATGTGTGTATATGTGTGTGTGTGTATGTCCATATTAATGAATGTGTGTGTATGTATGTATGTATGTTGCTATATGTGTATAATACTGAAAAGTAATACTATAACATACTGTATTTCATAGAGAATTATGTCAAAGTATTTTAAACCGATTCTTAAAATATTTCTTTTTATTTTATTGTTTTGCATCAAATACACCATGGATTGATTTTCATAAATAAATAAATAAATAAATAAATAAATAAATAAATAAATAAATAAATAAATAAATAAATAAATAAATAAATAATAATAATAAATGTAGTAGATCATAAAATCAGAAGCTGTCTGCAGCTCAGTTTTTGGAGTATTTGATCTGAATTCTGACTAATAACATGATCAGTTCACTACATTGTTTTCCAGTTCCAGCCAGCACCAAAGTTTGGTTTATCAAACAGGAGCCTAAGGGAAGGTGTGTAAAAGAAAGATTCCTTGCTGCTAACTGATGAGTGGTGGTTGAATGTTTCCTCTGTTGTTACATCACTGAACAAAACTCATTTTGTATATCTTGCTATTGCTAATATTCAAATATATTTTTGAATGTTAATTTTATGAATTTTTATTAATTCACTAAAATTATTGAGAGAGAAAAAAAAAATTGTAATATTATATTTTATTTTTTAAATTAACTAAATAAATTATTTATTTATTTACTTACTTACTTACTTAATTATATTTTATGTTATGTTATGTTATGTTATGTTATGTTATGTTATGTTATGTTATGTTATGTTATGTTATGTTATGTTATGTTATGTTATGTTATATGTTATTTTAGCTGTTCCAGTATTTGATACTCACTCGTTTAAAATGGTTAAAACAATAGATTTATCTGGGAGGAGAAAAGCAACAGAGAAAAGATTCTTCCTGATACTCGACTGTACAAGTTTAACTCTCTTTGCTCCTGGTATCACAAATTTACTGGAACAAAAAATAGGAGCAAACAATTAGATACAGAGAAAGTGCTTAAAGATAGAAAAAAAAACTAATAATAAAAATTAAAAAAACTTAGACAGAGATAATTATTAGAAAATATATAAAAATGTTTTTGATAAGTTCATTATTTATTTTTCAGATTTTAATTAATTCTGATTTAAGCTGATGTACATAATGTAACATGCAATATTTCATGACAACTTTTTCTGATGATGTTTCATACCCAATATATTGCCCATATCAGTGTCAAAGATTGCTGTTAATGTAAGGTAGGCTTATTGCACAGTTAGATGATATAATTATACTAGCCACTGTATTGAGTGTTCACTTGTGTGTGTGCTATGTAAGTTTTGGCTGTAGGGTCCAAAGGGTTAAATAAATCATATAAGAGTGGTCACACCTGATGTATGTTAGGCTGCTATGTCAGTTCATATCAGTTTGTCAGCTGTTTCAAATCTAGTTTATTAAGTGGCCATTGTAGCTATTTTACTAACTATGGGAAGGTGGATGTAAAAAAATATCTTTGTTGCTAAATCAATAACAGTGATCAATGAAAATATGACATCAAGCTTCCTTTTACTTTTAGTAAAATAAATTAAATAATAATTTAAAAAAAATAATCCATTCATTAAATAAATATATACAAAAACTATCCACACCTGAAATGTCCCATTGCATAAAACATTGGCTGTTTATAGAATTCCCCCATCTTGGCATTTACAATTACAGGACTGTCCACAAAATTGTTTACCCAGTTTGGGCCTCCTTGCATATCCAAAACAATGTTCCAGTCAGTCCAACCAGTGACCCAGTGATTCAAATCCTACACAGCAACAGAACAGAATGGTATATCAGTATTTTTAAACTATAATTATCAATAGCATATTTAATTATCCACATACAGAATTCTGTTCTTTTACAAGTTATGATTTCAGTGTTTAATATTTACCAGTTCTATAATAAAATTATACTTTTAAATAATCATTATTTTGATGCTGTTTTAAAACTCTTTTAATTTTTTTGAAATTTCTTTTAATATTATAAATTTTTTACCCTAAAGGAATTATTTTGAGAAAACTTTAAATGGCATTTGAAATCATACTGAGCAAATATTAATTTCCATTTAAGTAGCTTTTACTCTTAATTAATACCAATATATAACTTTGATTATCGGATATCTTTTTTATATCACATGCAGTAATACTTATTTCCATAACAGAGACATTTTTTCTATTAATAAATTTACTATATATATATGTATATTTGTTTGTTTGTGTGTGTGTGTGAGTGTGTACATTATTTTAGCTAAAGAGATATATAAATAAAGATAGCGATATAGGGATATAGATGTGAATACAAAGATATAATAAACAAATGAATAATTATTAAGCGAGCAGTCTTACCTGTATAATGGAATGAGCATAATTGGCAGCTCTTTCCCAGCTGCCAAGAATGACTTTTCTAAACTGCCAGGGCTGTGAACCTTCGCAAGCTTCAGTGGCAAGGATAAACTTGGTGGGGAATGTGTCGTGGGTTTTGTCAAGGATGGAGAGTGGGGTAATGAAATCCCAATACCAGTGGACTCCTATTCCTGAGACATATTTCAGATTATCTAGATTTGAAAATACCTGGTTGGATGAAAATAGTTTTTAAAAAAAAAGTCTTTAAAAAGAAAGATTAAAACTGTCTTAAGATGAAGTAATGGTTTGAATCAAATTTAATCTTGTTTTTTTCGTTTTTTCTTCTTAAATTTGGTTAATTTAATTAGAAATTATATCCATTCCACCCCTCTTATATTCTATTTTTATTTTATTACTATTACTATTATTGTTAAAATTTTATTTTATTTTTTATTATTATTATTATTGTATTTTTTTACCCAAATGCTGGACTGATTCTGTTTGTGAATGTCTACAGCTGTCTCCTGTTTAAATATCTTTCATTTTCATTGAATGACTGGTTTAATTAGGATTTCTTTGTGCAGTGTGCTGAGACAAATAGAGGTGAAAAAATCCAGGAATTTATAAAAATTTATAAATAAAATAATTATATGGCCGCTGATGATGTTCTAATTAACAAATATGTTCCTGTTTATCAAACGTCTAAGCTTTTTAACTACCCTCATACGCAATAATTAATTTAACTAGTGTTTGTGTATACACTTAACCACTTGGGCCCAGCTCAGTCAGTAAGCTAAGAGTCACTGCACTGGGTATTCATTCAGCTATAGTGGGAATGTGAAATTATGCTGTATCCTGCATAAACACAATACATTTTGAGCGTGTGTTATTAAATAATGAAAACTGACAAAAGCACCTTTTTCATAGTTTATGTCAAAATTATTTGTATTGGGTCTGGTATTATCTGGTATTATAAGTCATACAATTTTCTAGCTACAAATGACTGTGGTTTTGCCTTTTTCTGAGAACATATCAATTATTTCTTTCTAAATTACTGTGCTGAAATTCACTTCACAATTCTGCAAACTTTTCCTACCATGACAATCTGCTGCATTCCCCTCACCATTACATGATGAACCATTTGACCTGTCGTTCCAGTGACAAGACTGACCAGGACGTTCATCAAAGGAATGTGATAGTGCAAGGACTCTTGTGAACATGAAGGACCGAGTGAGACACATATGAAGACATGATGGTGGCTCTGGCATGGAAAGAAGCTCATCTTCTGAGCATCGTGCTCACCAATGTGCAAAGTCCAAATGTCAAGTGAAAGCAGAATGGTGGTACAAAATAAACCTGCAGCTGTGCTAGAAACTCAGACTGGATTTTTTGGACCAACTCCGCATATGTCATCAGCCAGCCAGGAAAGAAGACTATGAGATAATACAAAATATTTTTTCACTTTATGGCTTGCTGCAGAACTATGATCAAACTTCACATATTTCCTTCTGTCTTTTCTTTATCTGTGACAGCAGCACCTATCCACAAAGACAGAGAATCGGGCCCATGTTGAAAGACCAGCCCACTTCACAGAGTGCCATTTTCTGGTAGACTGCTACGTGAGTGGAACATGAAGGAATAAAAATTTCCATTGCCAGCATTGTAACATTTCATTGTGCCTACAGTGTTTTGAAATTTACCACACTGTTGACTAATGGTGTAATCAACTGTATAATTATTTGAATAAGATCGAGTACTGACTATGTTATTATTTTAGTCAGATCCAGTAGAACTAATTCGATTCATGAACCATGAAAATGCACTTTTTAATGATCTCAATATATTAGGTTTAATTAGGTAATAAAAAGATTACTGAAGGCACTGATCTTTTCAACAGAATATGGCTACGCAGGGTATAGGATGATTTCACACTCCCACTACAGTTATCTCAGTGAACAGCTAACCAGTGCAGTGACTCTCGCTCAAGGACCATGGAAATGATGATGAAATCATCTGTCTCTACTCCAAAGTTTACCAGCCAAAATATCAGCTTGGAAAACCTAATCAAAATATACCAATCAGTGAAAATAAACTAACTGTCGTCATCACTCTGGATCAAACCCAAGTACAGTGACCCGGGCCAAAGTAGTAATGTAAACAAACACTACATAGTTTGTCCCATGAAAAAGAAATAAAGCAAAAATGTATCAGCCATTAATAAAACAAAAAAACAACAACAAAACATAAATTGTAGATTAAGTCATTTGAAAAATAAAAAAAACCCTTCAAACAACCCCCCAAAAAAAAAAAAAAAATTATTTATCTTATGAATCAAAAACAAAACAAATTATTATTTATCTTATGAATCAAAAACCAAACTAATTCTACATTTACTTCTGAAACAAAATAAGTGATTAAAATTATTTATTTGCAGGCAGTCAGTTTGTGGTTAGTGAAGAAAGCAATCACTTAGGGAAACTGAAACAGCTGATTAACTCTTCTGGTGCCACTGGTGAGATATTTTGACATGGCACTGTAGCTTAAATAAAGCCTTAATACTTTGCTAGTTAGATGGTGTTGTGTCAAAAAGGGTTAAATAAATACACATATAATGATCACTGGTATAAAACTGGACACCTGTATTATATCATGAACATAAAAAATAGCCCGGTTGAGACTTCCTAAAAGTACATTGTGTTGCCATGGCCATTCTCCTGTGCATGCCTCACTTCCAAAAATAAATTTGTCTGGGAATTTTGCATGCATAACGTCCATGGCATCAGCTGAAACGAAGGCATCGAGATACCAATGAAGTGCAATTCCAGAGACATATTTAGCAGCAGCTGCATCTTGCAGTACCTTCAGAAAAATGTTGTTTGTTATATACTGCTGAGGTATCACTGACAGGATTAGATTTTAATAAAGTTTTAATTATCATTATGGTTATTTTATGTTTAAAAAAATAAATAAATAAAAAGGAAAAAATAATACATAGACTCTGGGTATAAAAAAGCAACAACATTAACACATAGAATTAGAGGGGGAAAAAAATTAAATTTACATTTTCATGATGTATCCAAGTTATAAATAAATTGTTTAAAGAAAAAAGAAATTTAAAGATTTCTTTTTGTCAAAAAATTAATACAGAATTAAATAGTTTGTTAATATGAAATATCCAAATTCAAAGAGAAAACCTAAAAAAAATTACCAAACTGGTGTAGAGGATATGACAGAGAAAAGTCTTAAAATAATATTATTAGATAATAATGACACTGCAAATTATTCAGTGAATAATAACAATAATAATAGTGGTAACAACAATAATAATAATAATAAATAACAATTAATAAAACACATTCAACAATAAATAAATAAATATTTTAAATAAATGAATGAATGAATGAATAAACTATAATAATATAAACTACCTTATCACTCCATTTAGCAATCAAAACTCTCTGATCATCAAGCATCATCAGCTTGATGTCGCTGTAGCCGTTGCTGTGAAGGGCAGGTCCCAGATCCTTTGCGATGAAGTCTCTCTGCATTTCTGGTGTCCAGCCCATGCACTGGAAGTAGAATCTGTCAATTTCTCCATCAGTGGGCTCATTCTGAGCTGTGAGACCCCACAGTGTGATGTTGTGTTTTTCATATTCTTGAAGAAATCTGAAACAGAAAATGGATTCTAAAATAAAATGCTGCCATTACAAAACGTCATCTTATCTTGCTCATACATTTTCAAAAACATGTAGGTATGAACATCCTTCTTCATACTACTGACCAAAGTAACAGTAAAAAGCAAAAATAATACAAACAATTACAATACATTTTCCATCAAATCATTCTTTAAATTTTGGAAACAGTAAAATAAATAATTCTCAGAAAAAGTTTTTATCTATATAGCAAAGATGACTACAGTAAGGTTGGTCTGAATAAAAGAAATTTATGTGATAAAACTAAAAATTTAAATAACAATTACAATAAAAAAAAATTAAAAAAAAGATACAGGCAAAGCAAAAAAAATATATATATATATATAAATACAAAAACATAATAATTATATATTTATAAAGCAAACAAAATGATTCACGACAAGTAATATAAACAAACAAATTAATTAATTACCTGACAAAATAATTAGCCCAGGTTTTAAAATACTTCCCACCAGGTTGTCCAATGAGCTGCCCTTTCCCAGTCATATTTTTATTTGTCTTCATCCAAGCAGGGGCACTCCATGGACTTCCAAATATGGAAATATTCCTTTTGTTTATAGCAATGGCTCTTTGTATAACAGGAATCTGAAATGGGTATTGTTATATTTATATTTAACAAAACGATGGTACACACTGAGAAAAATAGGTTGCAATCCAATTAGATATTCATTTATTTGCTTTGGTATGTAATATCTGTAAAGAATAAAGAAAAAATAGCCCACTAATTCTGTCACCTTATATTTGAGATCTTCTGGTGCCAGTGCAAAGTGCACCAAATCAAAATCATTGGGAGTGTCATCATAGGAATAGGGATGAGTTGAAAAATCACAGCTTGCCATTGGAATACGCCCAACCGTATATTCGATTCCTGAAGAAAAATATATTAATTTTAGAAAAAAAAAATAATTAAAAATAAAAATAAAAAACAAGGAACTTACTAAAAAAAATAATATTTTATAAGCATAAAAACTTTGAAAAGAAAACAAGTAAAAAAGAAAAACCAAACAATACATAAATATACATAACCAATGTAAAATTGCTTATTCTCCAATTATAAGAAATATACTTTGGTAATAAACTTTTTACATCAGGAAGCATTTTGTTTTCAAATTTTTGTTAGTAATAACAGTTCAGATTTGAAATATTTAAGTACTGGCTATGTGAGACTTGCCTCAGAATTTGTGACGTGACACTGAATGAAATATTCACTGTAAATTATTATTATTTTGTTGCTTGCCTTCATGAGAATAGTATGATCTGAGAAGCTTTTCCTGAGCACTTTCAGGAAGACTCAGTATGTTGATGCCTGCTGCATCAGTAAATGCTCCACCAAAGCCTTGAATTGTCTGGTAAGTAGTACTTCGATCAATAGTAAAGACAACTAAAAAATAAATTTATTACTTTATTCAGGTAAACAGTAATAATTAGAAAGGCAGACAGAGAACAATAATAATAATAATAATAATATTAATAATAATAATAATAATAAAAAATAAATAAATAGTGTAGAAAGAAAAAGAGAAAGAGAGAAAAAGAGAGAAATCCATTGTGTGGGAGGAACTGAGTGTATTTTGTGTATCTTTGAAATAGAGAGGGAGGGTGGGGTGAGAAAGGAAGTAAAGTTCCCAGCTACACTGATAAGAAGAAGAAACATTTTAACGTGAAAACATTATTAATGTAACAAACAAATCTGGCATTAGAATCATTCCATGCCAAAACAACCAAATTCCAGAAAATTTCCCAAATTGACCGTCTTCAATTTATGAAAACATTTCACTCATTTGTGCATCCACATAGATGTTGGACATATTGGAATCAAATTCTTATTAGTTTTAATTGAACTCTGGGACTATTTTTGAAAGTTTATTTATTATAAGAATACTGAGATGAAATGTGCTATGTTACATATTTCATATCAGGAGAATCTAAAAATGGATTCATTTTGTACATGTCTCTGATAGTCTTTGACTAGGAGATAATTAAAGTTTACCTTTGTATCATTCATAAATTATATTTTTTATATTTTCAAGGTCAATTACTTTATGATTATTTGTCATTGATACAATTGGTTTATTGTTTTAAAGTATATACCTATGGATGTTTCTTTATAAAAAAGAATCCAGTAAACTGTTAATATGTAGTTAGGGTCCAAAGTTGAGAAAAAAAATCTAAAATGTTAAAAATATGCATGCCGAGTCAAGGTGATCTGACTATGTGAGCAATTAATATGATTAACTACTATCTATTTACTCTATGTTTTTCAAGTATTGACTTTCTGGCTTAACTCATTGAGGGGTAAATGAACTTGGATTTCTAATCCCTATTTCAAAGTTCAAGAACAAAGCATGCACTATTTATCAATGCAAAAAACCTGCAGTTACATTCTCTATTAAACAGGTTTTTTACTAGTAGTAACCATATCTTATTTTTAATCTGAATGTTATTCTGGCTATAAGTTAGTTTTAGTGTTACAATAATTTAAAAAAAATGCTGTAATGTTTGTTAAACCAGAATCATGCAGCACAGAGCAAATAATTCTGAATCAAACATATTATTGGTAGCAAAACTTTAAGCAGAGATGAATTTTACTGGTGGAATGCAGGAAACTAGCCATATCAAAGCTGTTATAGAGAATTGTTTGGTTAACAACACATATTTTCATTATATCTATTACCAAAAAATAATTAAATTTAAGGCAGTATTGGATATATAATAGGCTGTTGAGGACAATTAAATAGAAGTTTCAGTAAGTGAATGAATTAATATAGTGAAACCCTTCCAGAACCAAACACTCTGTAAACTGGAACTCCCTAGAAACTGGACATTTTTTTGCTATTCCTTTTTAAATATCAGTTCTGAATATAACCTCAATAGATCTGCCATTGAAGATTATATATCAGATTTTTTCACCTTCCATGAATTGGATTTTGATGACATTGTGTACAAACAGAGGGTTAAACTAACAATATTAATAACAATAATGATAATAACAACAACAAAATACTGATACCAATAAAAAACATCAAATGAAAAAAATAACTAACTGTCAGCCTTAGACTGGTTGTTGAAATGTACAACAGTTTTGCTGAGTGTTTGATTTTCAGATGTCACATACTGAGCAATGCCACCTGGTGGAAGCTTTATATTTGGTTCCACAGTGTCACAGTAGGTAGAATTACAAACACAAACAATTCCACCATTTCCAAAGTCACGTACAGAACATGGAACAGTGGCTGAAACAACAACAAAAAATTAAAATAAAATAACGTAAAATAAAATAAAATAAAATAAAATAAAATAAATTAATAAATAAAATTTATATATATATTTTTTAATTTGAAAAGAAAAATATATAGCTATAAATACTTAAGTCATTGAACAATTTAGAACCTGAATAAATTTTCACACTACTTAAATCGCACTATTATTGCCTCAGAAGTTGTATTATTATACATGAACCACTAAAATTTTCACTTAAGTTTAAGAATTCATTCTCCAGAACTGGGGCATGGAATCATATTAACAACACATTGTAAATTTAATATTTATATCTACATGTGAACAATATCTAATAATAACGTCACACTTTACCAAATTCCTAATGTTAACATTTTCAGGTTACAAGCTTTCATGTGATTTTTCTGTTTATTTATTTATTTATTTTAGGGTGGAAGATTTGTGTATGCATATACATATGAGATCTATCTACTTTAGTATGAAATGTGTCATAATAAATCGGTAAGCAGTTTTATTATATAAATTTGTATCAAAACTCATTGTTATTGTTATTATTATTATCTTATAATTACATAAAACGACAGGGTACTGCCTAGACCTAAATCAGGTTTACTTGAAGAATCTAAGTTCTATCATGATCCCATTGATCGTCTATCATAGATTTTATGTCGATACCTATTAGTATTACTTTTTTCTTTTTACTAATACACGAAATACTAAATGGATTTCATGTTCAACTTATAGACTTGCCTGTTTGTATAGGTTTCAAAAAAAATATCAGTAACGAGACGATACAAACTAAATTTAAAAACATGTTAATTGTTATATAGATCTGACAGGTCCTTAAAATCACGTGCTTTAGTTTACAAATAATAAATGATCCCTTCGTCGTTTAAATCTTAGAAAAAAATAATGTCTCAAGCCATTTGTCAAATTCAGCATAGTAACAAACAAGGTAAAATTGTTAAGAAATACTTTCAAATGTTAAGACGGTTAATAAACTAACAATTAAAAGTGAATTATGTATATTTATTTGCAACGGCTTAGACGACCGAAAGCAATAGAATCACGTGACCAGTTCCCGCTAAATTCAAAGTTTGCAGAAATCATCGTAAATTACTAAATTAGTAATAAATAATCTTCTTACTTATGTCCACGCAACAGCTGTTTTATGCACTAAATCGGGAAGATTTAGAGTAAGTTGTAATGTAGATATTATACATGTATATATATATATAAAATTCTAGCTATTAAATTCAGTGCAAAGGGTCAAGGTCAGATGTACGGATTTTATTAACGCCGATAAACCGACTGTTACAACTAATGGTACAATGCCGACCGTGAATAATTGTGGGTTTCTTCCAGACTATTTTCTATGACTGACTGCTTTTCAGAACAGTTAAATATTAATTTACAAGAAAAAGATTCTGCTTCCTTCACTGTATAAAAACAATATTCATTATTCATTTTATGAAATTAATCATGTTTGACGTCATATTTAATATTACGTATACCATGAATCGCATGATAATCTCAGGTTAAGCCACTAACTTGTGACCAAAATATTAAATTGTTATTTTATTTGAGACAAATTATTACTGTAATTTTTGGATGTGAAGTTTTTAATCAAACCGAAATATTGTTTTTCTGTATATTTATACCATCTATATATAATATAGTATATAAATAAATAAAATAATTTATTTTGGGTTTCAGTGAAGCCAGACTCTTGTTGGACGCTGGAGTTGATGTTAATGTAGTTCTGCCCGAAGAAGGTGTAGCACCATTGCATCTGGCTGCAGGACTAGGTACAGATGCAATTAAACTACTTCTTGAATATGCTGCAGATCCAAACATAAGGTAGCCTTTTGGACCCCTTTTCAGTTTGTTATTATTGTTTATTTATATATATTTTTTATTTATTTTAATATTAATTTTAATTATTTTTTTTTTATTGTAATTTTCAAACTCGTTTTGATATCTCATGTTAAAGTAACAACTATTTGTACATAAGCTTTTCAGATGGCATTAAACTAAATCTTTTTTGAATTCATTTATTTCTCTTTAGATCTGTTGAAGGTTTCACACCTCTTCATATTGCTGCAACATGGGGTGAAGTAGAAAATGTCCGACTGTTGTTGTATAGTGGGGCAGATCCCAATCTCTGTGATCAGGCAAGTAACTACCAACTGTCCAGAAAAATGTTGTTCATTTAATTATTATTATTTTTTTTAATTATTTATTTATTTATTTATTTAATAATACACACATACACATACACATGTATGTGATATATTATATGTATAATTTAAGCTATTTCATTATTTAAAAAATTAAAATAAATTTGATAATTTTGTTGTTTGATAATACAAATATTATGTATTATTTATTTACAGTGACATTTTTAAGATGTTGTTTTAAGTTACTTAGATTTTTTTATGGTTACCATCATATGACAACTTAAAATATGTGTATATAAGATAATATATATCATTTTTAATTTTTTTTTTTTTTTTTTTGAATATTTTAGAATTACACAGTATTAAAATGTCATTAATATTTAATATAAAAGAAACCTGTATATTTTTATAACAGGATGGTTTCCTGCCTGCAGATGTCGCTAAGACATACGGACACAGTGACTGTGTTTGTCTACTCAAATATTACAGTTTACTTCTTTTTAACAATGAACAGGAAGATGAACAACCAAAATACATTAGTAAGAAAAACAATGTTTTTCATTTATTTATTAGGGTATACATTTGTATAATGTATCTGCCTAATTAAAACAAATTTCTTAGCTTTAAAACCTTTTGTTGTTGTTTGTTTTTATATGTGTATATATAATACGTGTCAACAACAATAAAACAGTAATAAAAAAAAAAATAATAATAATAAATATAAAACATTTTTTTATTATTATGAAAGGTTAAGCATTAGTTATCTATTAAAAATATTTATTTTCCTTTAAAATTAATTAATTTAATATTGACATTAATGTTGTTTTAATGTTTGAATTGTTGGATGTTTTCTTATTTATTTATATATTTTATTTTTAGGAAAAAGCATCGACAGGTCTAAACTGTCAGACATTGCAGAATCAAAAGACAGCATGGTGCATGACATATCCAATAACTGGAACAACGGTTTCTTGGACTCGCCACCCACAAATTACACTGACGTATTTCAGAAACAAGTTTATGACAGTGTCCAAAAAGGAAGGAACATATTTGTTGATATGACATCACCGTGCCATCCTACAATTCACACAAGACAAGCAGCTGGCAGAGAATGCAAAAAGAAGAAAGCATCTTGCTTCAACAGACGAAAAACTTTAAAGATTTCTAGTTCCCATTTGTCAAACCAGTGTGACACTGCTGATTACTGTATACCAGAGTCTTATGATTATGCTGAAAAATACTGTGGTCTGAATAAGGTTAAGGCACGTGGTGAAAATAAATCTAATGTTTTATGTTCTTGTTGTGATGATCACATGACCACTGGACACCTCTACCAGAATAATTGTCAGCAACATAGCCCATGTGGCAGCAGAAAACAATATTTCACTAAGAAAACTTACCAAAGGTACTTTCCTCAACCAGTATCATTGTCACCAAATCATCATGATGACATCTGCACAGCAAAAAGACATTGTGACTGCACATATCAAATCACAGAATGCCAACAGTGTCATAATAATTGTTGGCATTATGAATATCCAGTAATTAAATGTGATGGAAACAAAGGTCATTTTTACAAATCGTCCTGTATTAATGAGATGGTTAATAAAAGAAAAACTCCAGTTTCAAACACCATCAGCAGCCCACCCATAAAACCTCTTCTTGAATCTATACAGAGAGAGACACCAGAAGCAAAAATAAACAGATGGCAGTCCTCTGGTGTATTTGACAGCAAACCAATATTGGAAATCAAACCCAAAACTAAAAAATGGTTTCAGCCATTGACTGATGATTCCGAATGTGAGCCTGCTAACTCTACAGTTGATAAACAGCTTTTCCAGTGTTTGGAAAAAGGGAAAAGATTCTGTCTAGATGTAACATCACCAAATCACCCATTTTTGGATACAAAGAGTTTCCAGTTTAACGTTTCCGCTGCATCATCTGCATTTGACTCAAGTAACTCGCTGTTTTCTCAGTCTTTAAATGATTCCAA
Organism: Chrysomallon squamiferum; assembly: GCA_012295275.1. Classification (NCBI taxonomy): domain Eukaryota; kingdom Metazoa; phylum Mollusca; class Gastropoda; order Neomphalida; family Peltospiridae; genus Chrysomallon; species Chrysomallon squamiferum. Next base: position 17,823,723 of record CM022669.1, read on the forward strand.
CAATGATGAGTGTGGAATTGAGGAATCTTTATTGGTTGTAGATTCTCCTAACATCTCTCCAGCAGTTGAAGGAAAACCTCCTGTTCATCCACTGAAGAGGTGCAGTATGACAGATATTGGTGGCAGAAACAATAATAATAAAAATTACAGATCAAGAATGAATCGTATCAATGGTGGAATGACAAATGGTGTTTTGAATGACAATCTCTTACAGCTGCATAGATTTCTCATCCATCGTCAAACATCTGCAGTAGTTCCACAGCAAGAAGCTGAAATAGAGAACAGAAAAGAAAACATATTGCTGAGTCCAAACTGTGTTGGAACTGCTGATGATGATGTATGCCAAAGGAAGCAGGATACAAAAAATACATTTGTAAAACAAAAATGTATGATAATAAATAGTGATGTGCAGGAGCTTGACAATGTTCAAAATGCTGAAGATGAGTTAGATTTTAAAGGTGAAGTGACTGGTTCATTAAGGATACCAGGAATTGACCAGAAAGATGTTGAAAATAGACAGAGAGAGGTAAAGACCAATGTTATAAGTGACGGCAATTATGTTTTAAGTACACATCAAACATCTTCCAAAGAGGTTTCACCACAACTTGCAGAAAATCAGAAATCAGCCAACAGTGGTGATCTCAGTGAAAGATTTGTAAATAATGAAGAGAGTGGTGATAAAGATGTTGGTACGGCAGCTGAAACAAATGGATCAAGACTCAGTGAAGGTAGCATTCTCTCAGCTTCATCTTGTGATACATTTAAAACGTGTGATGATGACACAGAATTCACCATAGTTACACACATGAATAATACAAGTGAAAAGGACATCACCAACAGCAATGTGAACAGTTCTCAAACAGAGGAAGGCTACAAGGAACAAAAGGACAGGGTTGCAGGAAATAAAGAAACATACAGTGTTTCTGAACTACAAGCACGACCTTCACATTGTCGTGTTTGGTCAGCTCCTGAACTACACACAATACTAGATGACAGTAATCTAACAACATCTGATGAAAGCTTTTTAAATCCTACGGACAGAAATAAATTGCAATTTCAGACAGATTTTAGTTTACTATCACAAAGAAGAACAAAAGAACCACATATGTCTGATGTCACTAAAAACAAAGAAGAAAAAGGAAAGATATCAGAAACACTGAGTAGAAAGGCAAAGAGAAGAAGCAAAAATGTTTTCCATCGACAAACTAGCCTAGAAGCTTTAGATCTTAATCTGTCTCAAGATAATGCACAAAAGTTGAAAAAGAATCCATCCAAAAAATTATTTCCTGATGTTTTTGAACTTAAGAACAAGTCAGAAAAACAGAAACATAAATGGCAGCCACCTGTAAATGTAACCTTTGACGAATCTGATCTGATGACATCCGACGAAAGTTTCTTGTTGAGAGAGAAAATGTGCTATGAAAATATCACCAAACTCGCAGACACTTTTGACAAAGTTTGTGTGGAGACGGAAGAGGAGCAGAAAAAGGGGGAGCACTCTAGTTTAATCAGTGTAAACAACTCAAAAACAGATGCTGCTAAATCTCTTGTCAACAAACGACTCTCGACAGTGAATTCATCTTCTGTTTCATCTTCTACTGATGCTCTGGATGTTGGGTTCTGCAAACGCACATCTCTAGATAGTGTATACAGCAATCTTTCTTGCAAAGAATATGTGTACAAAGATGATGAAACAGGTGTTGTTCTCCTAGAACGGCATATTCCATCTGATCATGAGGGCAGCATTGACAGAAATTCCATCGACAGCCTTTTCAGCATTCAAACGGCAGACACTGAAAGGACAGAACTTTATGACTGGAAGGCCTACCAATCTGATCAGAATGAATCGACAGATGAAAAAACCACAACACAACCAACTTCTTCAGTTCCTGACCAACTGTCTCAGATGTCTAATGATGAAGTGCGAAAAAAGCTGAAGGCTTTAGGAGATGAACCAGGTCCTGTTGTACCATGCACTCGACAGCTGTATCTTGTCAGACTGGCCAGTTTGCAGTCAGATCCATACCACTTACACATGGTCAAGTTGACTGACTCAACTCCAGGTAAAACAAAAATCTTTAAAAATCTTTTATTATTTATCTCATTTATTGTAATTAAATTAAATTTGTTATTTAAAAATTATCACTGCAAACCGAAAATGTCTTTCAGACTGACATCTATCAATTCCACTGAATTTCTTAATAGAATGTTTCTGCTTTCAATATCTGAAATCCTGTTTCTGGTACAAATCAAAATAATAATAATAATTAGTTATTTTCATGTGTATATAACTGTCATCACTACTAACATCTTATTTTGTGGGCTTATCTGCATATATATATATATATTCTCAGTTACATTGTTTTTATATTCCTTAGTTATCAATCACTATAGGCACTAACAGAAACAAAAATCTCCTCCTGGTCAAATTATTAAATATAATAGTTTTGAATAAAACAAAACAAACAATTTTTTTATTGTTAGAATGTTCTCATTAAAGAAAAAAACAATTAATTGAAAAAAATTCATAAAAAAGATAATAATTTATTGCACATCTATTAAATGTATCTTGAACATTTCTAACAGATTACTCTCCAGAGCTTCGACTGGCATTACAAGACAAGTTAGATTTATCAGACACAGATGAACTTGAGGCCAAGATGGTGGCACCGTTTGTTAATCCACAGGGCAGAAAATGGCGTGAGGGGACAATCAAGTCTTCATTTAACTACCTCCTCCTTGATCCTAGGGTCACTAAAAATCTACCACTCAGAGCCAAATACTTAGGTTTGATATTAAAAGAAATCTTGTCTGTACATACGTCTGAGTATGATTCTTCTGTCAGTGTCAGATCCATCTATTCAGAATGTCACTCTTTGTTTTATTAAATTACCTCTTGTTTTTATTATAATATTTGGGGTAGAAAAAAAAAACCAAATAAATAAAATACTTGCATTTTGTATGCACTCTTATAACCAAACATATCTAATATTTTTTTTTATTATTTCAGGAGAATTGGAAACCTTCCGTGTTTTTATAGCTGCCATATTTTATGTGGGCAAAGGAAAAAGGTCAAGACCTTACTCACATCTGTATGAGGCTATTACTCACATGCAGAAACCAAAAACAAAGGTAATTTTTAAAAGTGTTTTCTAACAAACAATTTTTAATAAAAAACCCACTTTCATTATACATGTATTCTACATGTAATTTTTCAAGAACATTCATTCACTTTCAGTGTATATTAAAAATATGCTCATATGTGTAAATCATATTTATTAAAGATTTTCAAAAGCATTTTTGTAACCTTTTTTTATTTTGTTGATTTTTATTTCTATTTAAATCTAAATTTCAATTTTTATAAATTTTTTCTTATTATTTATTTAACTTTCATTATAATACCATGATAATAATCAGAAAAAAGGAAATATAGCTCTTACAAATCAGAATTTCTTTTTCAGGCTAGTGCTAAGGTGCAACATATTGTTGACATTTGGCAGGAAGGTGTAGGTGTGGTCTCACTCCACTGTTTTCAGAGCACCATCCCAGTGGAAGCCTATACAAGAGAGGCTTGCATGGTCGAGGCATTTGGTGAGTTGTAGTTTGTTACATGCAAGATAGGCCTTTGATGAATTGTAAATTGTTACACACAAGGCAGGCTTTTGGGGAGTTGTATTTGGTTACAATGAACTTTCTTTTGTTATTTACAAGGCTGAGTTGTATTTTTTGTTATATATATATATACATATATGACTAGATTTTTTTTTGAATTACATTTGGCTAAACACATATGTAAGTAAATAGATAAAAAAATATATATAATAATAGAAATAAATATTTTTTATTTAAAAATATTGCACACATGGATCTTCAAAAAAAAGCGTGATCAGCTTTTGTAATTTTAACAGACAAAATATTTTCTTTAATTATCAGAAGCTCATTAAGAAACTACAATGGTAATTTTAGTTTGCAATCATTAAGAATTGTTTTGTTTGTATTTTATAGCTTGCAGATTGTGAAACCAATCTGAGTGTCTTATATTTTGTATACGCCATGATGATGAGAGATATAAAAAAAAATGTTAGGTTTTTTTAATTTTTTATTTTGTTATTATTGTTATTCTTGTGTCTGAGTGTGTGTGTGCATGTGTTGATTATTAATTATGTTTTGGAATACTAATTGTAAATGATGAAAATATTTTTCTTTTAATCTGTAAACTCTTTATACTATAGCAAATTGTCACATATGTATCTGTATATCAGGATTATCCAAACTGACCAACATGAAGAAGGGTGATTTCTACGGAGCTGCCTGTTCTTGGTCACAGAAACAGAAGAGGCTTATGGGAGTGCTTTTACTGAAAAAAGCTCTGCAGATTTTTCTCAGTGACGGAGAAAGACAGATATGTCCATATGACATAAAGCAAGGCTAAGAACAAAGAGCCACATTGTCATATTATTACTAATGACAAACATATTAATTTGTTTAGCATTTTGAAATTGTCATGGATTGTCTGCACTGCAGATAGTGCGTCTAATATTGTAAGCTTCATTTGTTTTGTTTGGTTTTGCATAAATGTAAGTATTAGATATATAGAATGAACTAACAAATATTTGTTAAATGTCATCTCACCTTGTTCTAATATTCATAGTTATTAAACAGTTTTTCTTATTTGTATAATGATATTTTTAAAAAGGAAGCCTGCAGTAAACAGTTCCATGTCCTGTTCATTACTTTGCAGGAATGCTTCTTTCATATACACCTTCCCATGTACAGTAATAAGGCACAAGCCACTGTCTTTGAATAACCATTCATATGGTACTGGTTAGAATGGGAAATAAATTAATAGAGACCACTGAAGAAAATTAATCTTGTTACTTATATCACAGGCATACACAATCCATTTAACCTAAAGTTAAAATTATTTAGGAATTCATCAGATAGACACATAACACATTTTACTTTCTGGCTTTGTATCTATAGTCTTGTGTATAGTTTTATTTATTTATTTATTTAGTTAGTTATTTTGTGTCTCTCAGTACATAACATCCATTTTTTAAAAATAGGTTCAGTGGAATTTGTAACCAAATTGAATTATTTTCACAGAAATACCATGCTGTACGCAAATAGCTTCAAATCTGTACATATAAGAAGATTTTATTTTATTTTTTCTTTAATAGAGATAAAACGTTGTGTCACTCTTAGTTGTGGATACTTAGTGCTAATACAAATACAACATTCTGTCTCTCTTAGTGGTGGATACTTTATATTAATACAAATACAATATTGTACCATTCTTTGTTGTGGATACTTATTGTTAACAGAATGTTATGCTATTCTTAGTTCTGATTACTTAGTGTTAATACAAATACAATATGGTATCACTCTTAGTTGTGGATACTTGGTGTTAATATAGATAGGACATTGTGTTATTCTTAGTTATGGATACTTGATGTTAATACAGATACAACATTCTGTCACTCTTAGTGGTGGATACTGTGTATTAACACAAATACAATATTGAATCATTCTTAGTTGTGGATACTTATTGTTAACATAGAACACTGTGTTATTCTTAGTTGTTGATATCTATGCTTAATACAAATACAGTATTATGTTATTCTTTGTTGTGGATACTTAGTGTTAATACAGATACAACATTGTGGTAATCTTAGTTGTGGATACTTAGTTTAATATAAATACAGTATGGTATCACTCTTTGTTCAAGAGGTCTATACTTAATACAAATACAGCATTGTCTCATGCTTAGTTTTAATAAAAATACTAAAAAATTCTATTACTCTTCATTTCTTTAGATTGTTGCCATCTAATATCTCCTGTTTTTTGTCAAAATCTTCTTACCTTCAACAGAAATATCTGTACAAAAATGGTAATAATATAATTGTTTTGTCAATTATCACATGCTAATACCACATTTTACAAAGTTATTCATTGCCTAAGGCCTGTTTTCACACATAAGATTCATTGTGTCAAGGTTTGTATTGAAGCAGGCTCCTCTGTTAGAAACTGAAATAATTAAAATGCTCATCAAATAAAAAGTCATTACATTAAGATAATCTTTTTTTCTTGTTAGAAACAGCAGTCAGAATGTAGAGAAGAACATGAACTTAATTCCCCTGTCCTGAATTTGTAAGTGAGACTTATAAAGTATTATAAAGATCATTCTTGTATAAATTCTATGTGATATGGAGTTAAACATTCAAGCTTGTGTTACTGACACCAGTTGAGGTCACTCTGCTTCATTCTGATTACATTTCTATGATATTAGTCCTTAACTTATTAAGGTCATCTTTCTTTTCTCATTAGATTTAACAGTCAAAACAGAGAAGAGCATGAACGTATTTTACCTTTCTTTAACTTTTAACTGAATGTTATTAAAACAAAAATCATTAACAGGATATCTAATACTGGTAATTATGTAAAAGTAATATTGGATAATACTGATATAGAAAAGATTATATAAAGTTATAAGGTAATTTAAACAGTAAGAAACAAAATCAAAGCTATTATCTAATGTGTCATTGTGTTGCAACATTTGTCTTGTATCTGGAACAATTCATTACACATTTTGCTTCCTGGGATTTTCTTTGTAATAGCATACTGCACATTACCTAAAATTATTTAATTTTATGAAGTATATTTTGTATTTACTAGATATGATATTACATTTTAAATAATCAGTGATATTCATATTTTATACTGTAATTACATCTTTTTCAGTGGATGTTTTCTAAACAAAACAAAAAATAAATAAATAAGTAAATAAATAAAAGGATGGATTGTGCAAAGTTTCACTGAGTATCATTTTTATCCAAAAAATTATGCATATGTTAATTTTTGTATACTTACAACTCTTGGATCACAAACAAGTTGATGTGCTTTGGAATAAGTATAATCAAAAACTGAGTGTAATGAAAAAATATATATATACATAAAAATAAATAAAAGAAATCATATAAAAGAATAAGTTTAGAATAAGATACCTGTTGTTTTACTAAAAATATTTTACCATACAAATCTAACAAAAATGTTTTTCTTCTGTTGTTCACTTCTCTAGGCATAATCATGGATAAACTTTCAGCTGTCCAGTCATTAGATTTCTTTGGCAGTGAAATCTTCGTTTCTTTTTCTTTGCTTCATTCTGATTTCATTTCTACAATATTGGTCCATTATAGTTATCTCTTTTTGTATGTGTGTAGGTGTGTGTGTATTTATTTATTTATTTTTAAGGGTTTTTTTATCATTAGAAATGACAATCAAAATACATTGAAGAATATGAACATATTTCACCTTCCCTGAAATGTTATTTACAAATTTTTAATATCTAATACAGGTAGTTATGTAAAAGTAATATTAAATAATACAGATGTATTAATAAATGTATTGCCATCCTGTGAGTTAATTTATAACACTGAAAGAAGAGGAATTATTTAAATTCTTAGTTGGTAAAACTTCAAGAGACAGTGAGATATATCCATATGTAAACTTCTGATTTACATCTAAATTCTTAGATGGTAAAACATTCAGCAGGGATATTGAGATACATTGATACACAGACTTCTGATGTCCTTTCACTATGCTTTTTCTTTGTATCTATAGCAGTAGCACTTCAGTGGTTTTCTCACCTTTTCTTCATATTGTATTTAATGCTTATTGTTGTAGTCCATCTTATCACTCACTGTATAGTATGTTTTTTTTTCATTTTGTGTTTATTATTAATAGTTGGTGTTTAATAAGTAACCTTGTCACTCACACATCTATGTGTAAAGTATGTGTAACACTAGCACTTCAGCAATCAGAATTGATGGTTTTGAGACACGTTTCCTATATTTTTCTTCTGAAGTTGTTTAGTTTGTTATCTTGTAAGTGAAAAATACCACAGTTGCTACATCAAGAATAAACATCATGAGTAGTTCTTAATTTACAATAAGCTTCACATGCTAAAATAGAAAACAAAGTCAAACCTATCCATGATATGTTACTTCTGAAAATAATTTTCCATTTAGATCAACTAGGATTATTATTATTTTTTAACTGTTTTGTATTTGTGTCTGTGTAAATTCTAAGTCTCATAATTTGTTTTACATTATACTTCAGTTTGAACAAAATACATACATGTCTTACCACTTCTGAATTTTGCCAGTGTTGAAATGACAGTGATTTGCTCTCTTTGGCCTAAGAGACCAGCCAGATATTTGTTCATATAACCAAACAAAGTCTAGTCTGATTACAATTACTGTTCATTTCTTTAGATGGTTCTCATCTAACAACTCTTGCTTTATCATAAAACTCGTACTGTTGAAATATTTGAAACAAATGGTAATAATATAGTTAAGCCACAATCACATTCCACTACCACATTTTATTTTGTTGTTCATAGTTTCAGACCTGTTTTCATTCATAACATTTATAATTTCCTTGGTAATAACCTGCTAAACATGTCCTAAATTTTTTAATTTAATACTTAATACATACAATATAACATTTTAAATAATTAAAAATATTCTTATTTTATAGAGTAATTACATTTTGTTACATAGATGTTTTCTGTTTCCTACATATTCATCCACTGTTGTTTATGAAAGTTCTTTATATTATATCACCTATTCTTTTTTTCGACTATGTTGTTAACAAATTAATCAGATAATGCTGTTTTTCACATCTGTGTTAATCTTACTTGTAGAAATTTAATGCAGGTTGTCCAGTCAAACACATTTCTTTGGCCAGGTTTTAAACTACCTGTTGAAAGTAAGGTTGTAAAATATACTTCCGTATATACATCCATTCACTCTTCCATAAAATAAAGTATCTTAAATTCATTTGTTCAGAATCCTTATTATTGTTGTTGTTTTTGTCACTGAAAATTATTTATGATTATTTTGTTGTTTCTTTGATCAGAAATTCTCTGACAAGTAGAGTTTGTCTTCACCCATCATTACCCCTCACAGTGGAATGAACCTCATTCCAAACAATGAATATGAAGAATGGGATATGCTGCACCAGATGCATCAAGACTGGTTACTTTGTTTTTATTTTCTTGGATATCCTTATGTTCATTTGTCACTTATCAGTTCTTTCACAACTTTAATGCTTTTTCTATTGAATGTTGCTCCAGATTTGTAAATTAATGTCTAGGAGTAATATTCAAAGATAAAAGAAACTCCAACATAGCTTTTGTAAATTTCTGTAAAGTCTAGACATCTGTTTTTGTTTAAGCTCTTTTCTTGTACTAACAGAATCCCACATTTGACCCTAATCAGCAGTATATGAATTGTAAAACCAAAAAAAGACCTGTTTGGAACTATACCGTTTTTATATTTTGTAGTTGACATTAAAAAACTCTTTCTCACCTAGTGCTGTTTTCTGGTCTTATTCTCACATTTTCTTCATCTTGTTTTTATATTAACAACTGCTGTAAAATTAGCAACCAGGTGTCTAATATGTGGGAAGTATATGTAACAGTAGCACTTCAGCAATCATTTTTCTTTTGAAGTCTTTTTTTGTTTTTTATTTTACATGTGAAAAATATCAATGTATAAGCAAACTGCAATATTTTTGTTTATATTTAACACATGGACTGGCCAAATGTCAAAGCCTATGTAAAGACATATGACAAATTTGTTTCAACTGTCTATTTAATTATTTTACCTACAGTTTGTTATCTTTTAAGATCATTCAGTATATAGATAATTATATTATTGTATATAAATTCTATACAGAAGAGCATGAAGGTATTTTACCTTCCCTTAAAATGTAAGTGAATGTTATTTCAAAAAATAATAATAATAATAAGTAATAGGATATCTAATAGTTAGTTATGTAACAGTAATATTGAATAATACAGATGCTGAAATGATTAAATTTGAATGCCCCAAAGTTGATCTTATCCATTCATTCTTGATAACTGCCATATATATATATATGTATTTTTTTTTTGTTTATTTGTTTACATTTACTCCTGAAAATTCTTTTTGTTGTCTCTAAAAAATTATTTATTTAGTTGTTGGTTCAGTTACTTTGATTAGAACTTTTCTCACATGCAGACTTCATTTTCACTGACTGTTACAACCATTCCAGATGGTGCAGGTTTTCCTAAATGATTTTGATCCAGAGTATGCTTTAGCACTCACAGTTTGATGATATACTAGTGATGAAATGACAATGATTTGCTATCATTCTTGTAAGACAACAGCCAGATATTTGTTCATATAATTGTTACTGTTCATTCTTTAGGTGGTTTCCAACTAACAACTCCTGCTTTATCATAATATTCATATTCATCCAGAGAAATATCTGTAAAAACGGTAATAATATTGTTTATCCACAATCACATTCCACTACCACATTTTATTTAGTTATTCATTATTTCACACCAGTTTAACATTTATCATGCCAAGGTTTGTTGCTTGATTTAGTAAAAAAATGTTAGTATAAATATATTTATAATGAAAATAGTCCTGTTTTTAAAAATATCTCTGGCATATTATTTAGCACGTATTTTCATCAACAGATAAAGACATAAGAAGTTTTTTTATTTTTTTTTTATTTTTATTTTTTTGTCCTTATAGTATAAATTTATCTTCGTGTATGAGTTTCAACATAAAATTTAAAATCTAATCAAAAGAGGACAAGTCTTTAACTGTAAGTTTTGTAAATAATTATAAATAAAATTCAAAATAATGAAAGTTAAGAAATATATATATCATAAAAACATATTTGAAATTCATTTTAACATGTAGATGTAAACTATTAACAAGTATGATTTAGTCCATTGATTTTGGTTTGATCTTCATAAGCAGCCAGGCCATTTCCCATTTTAAGCAGTGCTTTATGACTGGTGTATCTAAGGCCTTGTTGTTTACAAACATCTTTCTGGATTGTAGCAGGTTTTTTCTTTAGATTACCAAAATGGTATTAATAAAGTGATGATAGATAATATATTTTTTTCATTTTCTTATTCATTTTATTTAATTTTAATTTTTAATTAATCAGTTTATTTTTTATTATTATTATTTTTTTTTTAAATTTATTATCTGAGCAAAATATATTTGTATATCCTACCACTTCTGTATTTTGCCCTTGTTGAAATGACAGTGACTTGCTGTCCTTGTCCTAAAAGACCAGCCAGATATTTGTTCATATCTCCACAAAGTTTAGTCTCATTACTATTACTGTTCATTTCTTTAGATGGTTTCCAACTCCTGTTTTTTTTATAATATTCATATTCATCCAGAGAAATATCTGTAAAAAAATGGTAATAATACACTTAAGCCACAATCACATTCCACTACCACATTTTATTTCGTTATTCATTATTTCAGACTTGTTTTCACTCATAAGATTTATCATGCCACGGTTTGTTGCTTGATTTAGTAAAAAAAAAAAAAACCTCTCCTCTATTAGAGATGCAAATGATTAAAGTGAACATCAGATAAAAAGAAATAATATTAGGCTATTAAGTTCATCTTTTTTCCCATTAGAAACAGTTGTCAAAATAAAGAGAATGATATGAACATATTTCACCTTACCTGAAATTGTAAATGAATTTCATTAAATAACAAGATAGCTATAAAAGTAATGCAGTAGCTATAAAAGTAAGATTGAATAATACAGATACTATAGCATTGGCACTTCAATGTCATATTTAGTTTGACACGTCATGACTGACGTCTGGAAAGTATGTCCACCAGAATTCTTCCACAGTCGTAACCGGTGGTCTTGAGCCTGATGATGGATTTAGCAAGCTGTAAAAATGAATAAATAGACAATTAATCTTTTCATGATAGATCTTAGTATGTGAGAAAAACAAAAAAGTCACAGTTTATGTAAAACAAATTTCAACCAATATGATAATATGTGTGTGTTTTAAGAGTAATATATGTTTGTTTCATAAAAATCAATCCATGACAATTTCTTTTCTTTTTTTCTTTCTTTTTTGAAGAAGTATTAAAGCATTCCGTGACATCAATATATCTATTTTTGTGCCATAGTTTTGTTACTTTTATTACAGTTTATGTTTTTACAATTTACAAAAACTACATTTTGGTTTGCAATTTTGTTTTATTTGATGTTTATTGATAAATAAATATATATATATATATATATATATATATATATATATGAAAATATATATATATCTACACACAGGAAAAATAAAATAACAAAATGTCATTTTTAAAATATTTCATGTTACCAAGCTTTTTCTAGTATAATATCATTTCTAAAATTGAGAAACAATAAAAGAACAAACAAAATAGTTTAATGCATATAAAATTTTTTATTTTCAAAAATAAGTTAACATACATGTATGCAGCAACACAAATGCTTCGAATCAGAAAACACTGAGTTGTGTGAAGAAGAGGCATACTCGGAAGCACGTAATTTTGTTATTGCAGGGTGCATGTTGACAAGCAGTTAATACATAATAAATCATTTTAAAACATCCTTAAACATTCATTTTTTTTTTTTGGCAAAAACAATGGCAACAGACAAAATGCAATAGGCTGAGATTCAAAATGATTTTTTTTTTTTTTTTTTTCAGCTTACAAAGGTATTAAAAAAACAATACAAACTAATGTTCACAATCCAACTCTAAATAATTAACTTGAAAAACAATTTATAGAAATATAAATAAATTAATAAAATAAAAGGATCAATTGAAATGAAAAGATAAAAATTGATGAATTCATAAGAAAACCATTTAAATATTGATAAAAATATTTTATTCAGAGATTTTAAAGTGGTATAAATCAATTATCTTAGTGTTTAAAAAACCAAAGAACATTTGTCACAGTTTTGCTACACACTTAACAAACAATCCATGTATAAATTTGTCACTTTAAATACAAATGACTCTATGGTCATGGATACATAAAAACAATAAGTATTTGTTAGTAGATATTTACTTGTAATGACAACAAATAAAACACACCTTTGGATGGGTCAGAATACTATATATATTTATTACTAGAAGAATAGAGAATAGTTATACTTTTGCACATACAACTTATAAATAAATTAAACATTTTATTCAAAACTACTTTTATATATTCCTAAATATTTTGTATTTATATTTCTTTTGCCTTTATCCCAAGCTATGTGTGTGAGTGTTTGTGTAAGAGTATCTCTATCAGTTTGATTTTGCAAAGTGTCAGTGTTTGTGTCTGTAAAGTTTCCCAGTATCAACAACAAATAACAAATTTATCAGCATTACATCCACAAGTCCAAGTCATTATAAATTATCACAATTTATTTTAATAATTTTATGTACATTTAATAGACATTAGTTTAAATCTGTCAGGCTTTTACTTCCATAGCATTACAATGTTTTATCACTGCAATCAATTTTAGTAATGTTTAGATACATATATAATATACTTGTATATAATTATTGCACTGTGTAATTATACATTTTTCTGATGCACAAGTTTTTCATTTATACATATACTCACATGTATGTTTATTTATATGAGGTGTGTGTGTGTGTGTGTTTTTACATACATGTAATAAACTGCATTTATTTGATCACCAGATCAAATTCAGACCAAAGAAGATCATCCAGATATATTTATTTTGATTTAGGAATAAATATAAAACAGATAATAATAATAATAAACAAAACATAAATAAAAATGTGAACAAAAATATACAATGTCTTGTCAACAATGCTCTGCACCTATTTTGCATCACTACAAATACAATAACTTATTGATACAGATATCTACAAAGTCTAAAATATTTCAGTGAATTGTCAAGTTCCTCATTTCCTGGTCACTTGAATCTGGGACTTGGGAATTTTATACCTGGATAATCTTATGGTACATTTAAACATGTGTGTGTGTGTGTGTGTGTGTGTGCCCTAAAACAATGATAACAAAAAACAAAGCAAAAAACCCAAAAAAAAACATGATAAAATTAAAAAAATAAAGTAAAATTAAATATTTAAAAAGCCAAAGAATTTCTGCTAATAAAATATCACTAAATACTTTTTTTTTAAACAGTAAATAAATGCAACCTTAAACAGATAAATCCCTAAGCTACTGAAACCATAGCTTATCATATATTTATTAAATATCTTTAGTTAAAACTTCTGACATTTATACAAGTCAGTCAATACACAAAACAGAAAAATCTATGTATACAGTTGTTTACATGTGTATTTTCAAAATTAAATTAATAAAAACACAAAGAAAACAGACCAGTGAAAACTGCAAAATAATTAAACATTTAATTTGTTAATTGTCTCATTATAGTAATGATATTAACAGTATAATAATTGTAGTAGTCATGGTAATAATATTAGTGTATTGCATCTGTTAAATAAGATTCAGCAGTTAAAAGGAATGTAGATATTACCAAGAGTTGAAGAGAATTTTGTGAAGGAAGCAGACATAAGAGAAGACATGAATTTCTGGTTTTGTTTGATGAAGTAAATGATATATCATCATGACGAAGAAAATGATAAAGAAAAATATTACTTATCTTCACAGGCCAAGAAAATGAGTCATCATGGTAACAAAAATTACTCATAATCAGCTGATGGATAATATAATATTTGTAATGCTGAAAAGGTGATTAAGTGCATGGGTGCATAGATTTTCAGATCCAATCTAAATTAGCAGTATTAAGATTTAAATGTGAATATAAAGTGACCCTTCATTATACTAAATATTTAAATGCTTGAACCCTTATGATTTCACAATATTTTCCAATACCTTTATATATGTGTTTTAAAATGTGACTCAAAATTAAAACATATAAATTGGAATAAAAAGAATGTGTGTACAGGAATCCCTGAATTCTTGTTACTAACTTTTAAATAAATAAAGATTTTTTAAAAATTAATTTCCATTTACATATGTTGTTACAAACTTATTTTCTACATTCAGCAATTTGTAAATTTGTAAATTTGCAGTGGAATGAAATCATTAAATGAATGTTTGTATATTAAACAAAAATTAATCCAAAGTAAACTGAATGTGATAAATGACATTTTGGCTAGATGAAGTAACGTGAAAGCTTTTTAAATATTAAATTATTAATTTATAATTTCAAAACTGGTTTAAAAAAAAAAAGACTAAAAAATAGAATAAAAAACTAAAATGAAAGAAATAAAATGGACCCTTATGAAATCTATAAATGGTAAAAATCAGAACCCTTTAACTTGGTAAAACATTTGGACCCTTAATGTTAATTATTATAAAATTGGTAAAAATATGACATGCTAATAGAAAGTAGGTAAATGTTTGGACCCCTTTTTTGAAATGGTGAAAAAATATGGAAATGTCTCTGTTATTACAGAAGAAACTGGACAAATTTAATGTGAGAATGCTATCACATTTTATAAAATAATGATTTTTCAAACAGATCCAAAATAAAGAATATATGTATGTCTGTGTGTGTTATTTTATTTACATATATTGAGAAAGATACAAGACATTAAAGCCAAATACGTCTGAAAGTATTATTATTTAATTAATTAATTAATTAATTTTATTTATTTATTTTATTTTATTCCCTCAAGCACTTCCTACATGTGACAGAAATCTGTAATTACCAAATATAATTTTTATATGATACAATAAAAAACAAAAAATAATAATAATAATAAAACCCTGACATTAAAAATGGGACCAAAATTAGAATTACAAGAAAAATTATCCATAAACAATTATTTTGTGCATAGCATTTATCAGCTCTAAAACAAATCTCCCACAAATTTATCACAAATGGGTGTGTGCAAGAAAATAAAATAAAAGGCACTTTCTTTTTAAACAAATTGCAACAAAAATTAATATTTTAATGTTAAAATTTAATAATAATAATAATAAATAATAAAAATGTATGTATAAAAGTAACATTAATAATAAAAGAAATAAAATATATAATTTGTTTTTAATAACCAATAAATTATTGTTATTTCAATTTATTTATTTTCAGCTGCAAGTTTCCTTTGGTATTATAAATCACAGTAAAGATATATATATATATATATATAAATAATAATAATAATAATAATAATAATAAGCTTCTCTTTCAAGATTTTTTATTTTTAAATTTTTTTAAATTTTATTTTATTTTTAATTAAACTAAGAAAAAAAAATATATGTGTGCATGTTCTTATTGTTCTTTGTGCAATACTGGTACATAATACAAATATTACACCTTATATGTCAGATGTAGTAAAAACAGTCTATGCATCACTGACAACTGATAAAGTAAATTTTTATTTATTCTTAATTATTTATTTACTTATTTATTTAAAAAAAAAAAAAAGAAATCTTGAAAGAAAAGTCTCAAAATAATCCCAAATTGCTAGAAAAAAACAAAATAACTTACAACTGTAATTTTTAAATATTAAATTTTATGGGCATTCAGTTTTTTTGTGCAATATATTTTATATACATGTGCCCTTCAAATAATAATAAAAAATAAAATAAAATAAAGAGATAATAATAATAGTAATAATAGTAATAATAGCACGTAGTATTACATTAGCTCAAGAAATGGTATCAAGATAAAACATCATGTTACATCTAATATAATATTTATGAAAGTGCATGAGTTAAGTAGATAAAAAGTTTAAGAAAAACTGTGTACATATATAACATGCACAACCTTAGATTCCCCCTTTCTATCAGATCTAGGTAAAGTGTTAAAGAGATGCCAGCTGGCAAAGAGAGACTCGTAATAAATAAAATTTCAAATACTGAGTAATTCAAAGTTTAATGTGTTAAATGCAGCTAGCAGTCCATACATATATTTTGCATACATTTTTATAAAAGTTTGGAAGAAAAGTTGTAAATCTAATAAATAAAAATAAAATAGGATTTTTTTAAAAACAATATAATGGTGCATTATGTTCTGATGAAGATAACTGAGGGATGGATAAATGGATGGATGGAAATATTAATTAAAATATATATGTTTTTTTTAAAAAATGTGTATCTTTTCCTCATGTTTAATAAATGCTGTAACTGACTGTGCAGTTTATTTTTTCAGTTTTAGTTTAAAATTAATTTTGGTTCGTGCAGTATGTTACAGTAAAGTTTATAATACATCATGGAACATTTTTTCAGTAGTTTTTGTGCAATATTTAAATACCTAACTTTGTGCAATAATGTTTATTGTGCAATGATTTAATTATTCATGTTAGTGCAATAAGATAAATATAAATACAGCATAGAATGTTATTTTCAGAAGTAATTTAAGTATGAAAATTGTTAAAATCAGGAAAAACTAATATTGAGATACAAACCAACACAACAAACGTGTTTCACAGGCACTTTGAAATAATACATAGTCATGTTGGCAGTATTTTAACTAAATAAAATATTTTTAAGTAAATTAAGAACAATAACAATAATGAAGAAATAAAATTAAATAAATAAATAAAAGGACATTCTTTTTTTTTTTTTAAAATGCAGAAATCAATATATTTGATCAGTGATGAATTTAATTTTTTTTTTTTTTACCTTAAGTGTCCGGTTTTAAAACTAAATACATTTGGCATAGTCAGTGTTAAAAACAAAAATGGAGAATAATTATTTTAAAAAAGTACTAATCAGAAATTAGTTTGACTACCGAGACAAGTTGGACAGTGTATTACTGGAAGCATTTGTCACTTGAGGCACTGCACTGGTGCTCTCTTCAGTCGACTGGTCCTCGAAAGTAGGCACTTTGAATGGAATCCCAGTCCTCAGCAAAGCCTCCATGGCATCAATTCGATTGAACTCTTTCAGTTTCAGCAGCAGCTGTCTCACTGTGGCACTGTGTTGTTTTGACCACTCCTCAAGTACACGGTCAGTTTGACTGAACTGATACGAATCTACACTGTCCAGAGTGGGCAGGGCATCGGTCAGCCCCAGTGTCACAGCCAGCAGACACCAGTCACGCCCCATCGGTTCAGAAGGGTCAAGGAGGTAGCAGAGAAGTCGCCTGGTGTGTAATGTCAGATGAGACACATCCAGATCAACACCTAGAGTAATACTGTTTAGAATGTCTTCAGAACCCATGCAGACAATGTCCACGAATTCCTCTTGCTGATCCCCAGACAGCACAATCGAATGTCTGTCCTCCAACTGCATTCGAAGGATTTCCGTCGGAGAATAGCTACGAATAATCTTCCCGTGTTCTTTCAGCTGACTGGGACTCAGAGTGTATCTCTCTGTACAGATTCCCGGACAGACATTGTCCACAACCTGTTCCACAATGTTCACCAAATCCTCGAGGAAATAGAACAACTGTTTCCTAGTATCCTCCGTCCCCCGAACTTTGATTTCAATGTACTGCTCATGTTTGTCCATATCGATCATTCCTTCCAGATCTCCGCAGCAGTATTTTGTCCCATGATGCCACTGATAGAGGTCAGAGTCATTGTCTGGTTCGTCGCTCTCCTGAGCGATGTTGCGACGAAGATAAACCTGGATTCTTGGGAAGAGATATTTGAGCTGAGCACCAGTTTGAAAGCTGGTGTGTATCCTCACCCCTCCATACACACCTTTTGCATAGCGCTTTAAGTCCTTCTGCCACAGCCCGTTCAGCGTTTCAACAAAATTGAGGCAAGGAAATTCATACTCTATATCACCGTCATTATCACAGGGAGTGCACAGTTCCAGGGCCTCCAGAACCTGCAGGAGGTCGACTGCCTCGGTGTCCGGGTAAATCAACTGAAACTCGTCCACAGAGAAACAACCAGTGATTCTCGTCTGCACTATCTTGTCATGTGACACCAAGTGACCAATCACGTCAGAGCACAACCACTTTGGATCAAACACAACGAGGTCTTGGACAAATTCACTTTCAAGATACACAATCTGAAAAAAATTATAAAATATATTTTTAAAAACATTTAAAAAGTTATTAATTTGAATAAGTCACTTAATAAGATATCTCTTAAATCAAAATGAAAATATATAGATATTATATTTTATTAAGATTTTGTTCTAAGTATGAAACTACATATATTTAATATTTCAGCAAGAATATTTATTTGATTATCACTTTGTGCAGGCTTTTTTCTCTCTGTGGGACAGTGCAAATAAAATATATTTTTATATTTCTGTTATTGATAAAGGCAAAACATTATATGCACCTGCTAATGTCAAAAAATAAACAACTGTGCTCTAATTAAAATGTTTTTGTCTGACTGAAACTAACCTCTCCCATCAGTTGTAACTGTTCTGAAATCTGTTTGAGGTTTTCTTCTGCTGCCAGTGGATTCACCTTCATCCTTGTGTACTCCATGAACTGTTGCCATGACAACACAGGAAAAGCAGAAGATGCTTTTCTCCATGTGGGCAGACTGTTGATCATGGCATCCAGAAAACCACTTGTTTTTGGCAGGGACTGAAAACAGATGTAGAAATAAGCAATTGCTGTTGTTATCAACATCATCATTATCTTCATAACCACCACTACCACTGCATTAATACTACAACTGCCACTACAACAACAATTACTATTACTGCTACTACTGACTACTACTGTGACTATTAGTACTATTATTATTACAAATGCTATCATCATTATTACTACATCTATTACTATAATTAACGTAAGCATTTTACTTCTACTTCTGCTACTACTGTTACTATGATTATTAGTGTTACACTACTACTACTATTTTTATTATTACTACTATTAGTCTTACTACTATCAATACCACTACCACTACTACTACTATTATTCCACTTCTATCATTATTATTATTCTACTATTACTACTATTAATTCTACTATTATTACTGCTGCTGCTACTACTACAATTACTATAACAATTACTACTATTACTACTAAAGAAAAAAGAAACATAGTACATGTCTTTGCTGTATGATTAACACACGAAAGTACATTGAAATTTCACAGAATTTTCTAGCTGATGAAACACTTCTTACCGAAACAATTTTGTTTTTGATGTCAGAAAGACAGTGTTTGAGAACTTTGATTTCTGTGGTGGCAGCTACAGTGGCATCCAGAACAAAGAGTTTGTCTTCAATGTCAAGGTCATACTGGAACATCTGTCTGGCCTTGTTGAGGATTGTGTTACCCTCTGGACTGATGTAAACACTTTCCTTGTTCCTATGGCAACCAGCTTTGTCAGCATGTGTTGCAACTAACACAACTTTTGGTGTGTTTGGAAGCCTACCACAGTGACCTGAATAATACATATAAATAAATAAATAAATAAATAAATAAATAGTTTTAATACTGGGAAAGATCTTTAACAGAAAAATTTTTTTTAATTACAATTTAAGAAAAACCCATCAGCCTCAGTGCAACTTGCTATCTTACTGTCTTATTTTATTATTAACAAAGATTGCTTGCCAAAAACTAATAAATGTAATTTGGATGAATGAAAAAATATATATTTTGAAGAATTCCATTGTAAATAAACAATAATTTTAAATTAAGACAATATTTATAATAATTTTTAAAAGTGCTATTCAACTATCTGAAGATAATAGCATATTAATGATATATAATTTTAAATTAAAAAGAGAAACAAAATAAAATAAAGAAAACATAATTCAAGGGAGACAACTCTCAATTATTACCAGAAGTCTGTACTTTTACTGTTTTAATTATCTTGAACAAAACAGAATATGGTCATTAGTTAATTACAGAAACAAAATGTTTAATGCAATTTTATTTAATATAAATATACAAATATATAATTGTAGATTTAAAATTGTATTGCACATATAGATAAATAAAACATTACTCCCTTGTTATATTTCAAAATAAAACCATTTTAAACAGATAAATAAAATTACAGATTTAAAAAAAAAATACTCTGTGTTGTTAAATAAAATATTTCTCTCTTTTATATTTCACTACATACATAAAACGTGTGTTAAGACAAACCTATGGGTAAATCAGGAGGCACTCTAGCTTTTAGAAAATTGAGCCAGAAGATGACTTGAGCCATTTGTTCATCATAGGAATCTTGAAGACTAAACACAACCATGTGTATACAGTTGGTGTCACCCAGGAAGTGGTCGTAGACCATGTAGTATGGTTCATAGCCTGAGAAGTCCCACACACTCAGATCACCAACACCTGTAGAAATAATAATATTATCAGTCAGTTAAATCAATGGATTTCAAGTGGGCGAAGTTTCAATACATATAGATCTTAGGCATATAAAACAAAAAATTATACAGAATATTAATAATTTATAATACAGTTAATCAATATACTGTCTTTCTTTCTTTTCTAAAATATATTTATTATTATTATTATTATTATTATTTTCTCTAACATCTCTCTCTCTCTCTCTCTCTCTCTCTCTCTCTCTCTCTCTCTCTCTCTCTCTCTCTCTCTCTCTCTCTCTCTCTCTCTCTCTCTCTCTCTCTCATGAATATTTAAAATAAAATTTCTGCAAGAACATCATAACTATTCATATATTTTTATCTCTTACCATAAACAGTAAATTGCAGATAAATATTTTAAACATGAAATGACACTGACTTTTACTGTAAGAACAATTTACATCCTCTACATGTTAACCACACTGGACATTTTTATGACAAATGGGTATTGTTTTAGAAAGCTTTATAACTACATACCTGATAAATAGACTTGCTGAATTTCAATGCCTTTGGTATAAACTGGGTTTCCCACTGAATAACACAGAGGAGTTGGCAAACTAAACTGACGTGACAATTTCACTTTATCTGAAAAAATAAAAATAAATAACAAAAATAAAATAGCTGTATAATTATGTATTTTTATATATTTTCAAACATATTTATTTTAAAACTTGATTTAAACTATTATTTTATTATAGGTCTTTAAAATTTAAAAAATTTTCATAATTATTATTTTAACAACATTAATAATAATAATAATAAAAATAATAAACGGAAATAAAATAATCAAAATAACATTTCTTTTTTAAACAGAAGAAAAAAAAAAATAGAAGAACTTGGAAGATAATTATTTTCAGTCAGCCTAAAGCAAGGATGTATGTACCATTTTTTAAAAATCTAAATTTTATACAGACTACATTACAGTAATTTGTACAAATCATTCCCCGCCCAAAAAATAAATTACAAAATAAAGAGAGAAATCAATGTATTTTCCTAAGTTATAGCTAAAACAAGCAACTAATTTTTTTTATTATTATTATTATTATTATTATTATTATTATTATTAATTTATTTATTTATTTATTATTTAATTATTTTCTGTTCATTTTTATTTTTTTATTTTATTTATTTATAACTGATATTGTTTAAGTTTTGGAAGATTTTTTTTTTTAATATAAATCAGAATGTTTGTTTCTATAAATTATTTCCTGTAAGACAAAAAGTACTTAAATAATAAATGCTTTTAATATTAGCAACAAAATGTCATTACCAAGGGAATAAGACTAATATAAAATATATTATTAACTGTTCAAGAAATTCTTCATATTAACTGGAAAAATCAATTAATAATTGCACTTAATAACTTTTCCAATAATTTTTATTCTTTATTTTATGAAAAAGACAAATCCAGTATTTTATACAATAACTTTGTTCTTTTTATTTATAGTAACAAGAAAAATCAATTAATTATATTATTATGGTTAATTGTTTTTAACCAGTAAATTAATATGTAAACATGTAATTTTTATTTTTTTATTTTTTTTAAATTCTTGCAGATAGTCAAAAAAATATATTTTTGACATCGACAGCATAACTTTACAGTCTTTAATTTTCATATATACTAATTATATATATTTGTGACATTTATGCTATTGTCATCATTTACATTATTATATCAAATATTATATTTTTCATTATTATAATTATTATTAGTTATTATTATTATTATTACACAGAATAACTAATTAACAATTAAACTTGTTTCAAATATATATATACATACATATAATTTAACTAAAAAAATAACAGCAATAATATTTTAATTCATCACTGACTTCTTCTTCTTCTAATTATTATAAAAACTAAACCTAAAAATATCTTCAAATTCTTACTTTTATTTCTCATTGATGCAGAACTGCCCAGTCTGCTACGACGAAAGAAGCTTCCAAAATATCCGTATTTAAGTGTTTCTATAAGCATGGATTTGCCCACTCCTGTAGACCCAAGTAACTTCAGTTTGATTCGACTGATTGGTTGTGGTTGTGGAATTAACTGAGTAATAAATGCTGCCGCTCTCTCCTACAACAACCACAACAACATCAAATACAATTTTAGTCTAAAATATGTGTGTGAGAGAGAGAGAGAGAGAGATGAATTTATGCTACATAATCAATTTACAAAAATGCACTAACCATAAAATAATTGTAGAATAGAAAATTAATTTTGTTAGGCATATATCTATCTACTTATAAAACAGTTATTAAAATGTTAAATTTTTTAAAAACAGTTTATGTCATAGACATGGTTCTGTGAATACAATGAAACTGTCTTGAATGAAGTATTAATTGAAAAGGTTAGACATTTAAATGAATTAAGTGAAGTGTATGTTTTGTATGTATAACATTATACTTAAATCATCAGTATTATTTTTTTTATGTTATTATTACTTTACTATTACTATTATTATTATTAACTATTATTATCATCATTATAAAATTAGTTATTATTATTAATATTATTTGATCTTACCCCATGGACTTTATTCAGGAGTTCTCCTATTGCTGAAAAACCTTGTGCCAAAGCCATTATTTCAGCTGTAACTCCATCCTAAATAATAAAATAATTAAATAAATAAATAAATAAAATAAAATAATAAAACAATTACAAATAAATAAATAGAGGAATAAATAAAATAAACAGAATTTTACAATTTATTAATTATCAAACGATTAGAAACAACAACAAGGAAACAAATGAAGAAATCAATAAATAAATTATACAAAAAACAAAATAATAATAATAATAATAAAAAAAAACATTTTCACTTTACATACATTCATATATATATATATATTTTTTAAACAAAAAACAAGCAAAAAAAAATGAAAACAAAATATTAAAACTGATGTAAACAACAAACATTTTCTGCTATAAGGAGACATACAAATAACAAAACACAAACAGCTAGAATGAATTGAAAAGACTTCTATGGTTGTTATGTGCAACATCAGTTATTTATTATTGATTAATAGTACTGACTTTCCTCTCATGTTCAATACACTGTTTCCAGTTATTGACTGTAAAAAATCAAGTTTGTTGACACCATTGTGTTTTACTAATTGATGTCTCTTTTAGAGATTTATAATATGAATACAAACGCAGATATGATGCAGGAGTATTCAGATTAAAATGAAGCAGCACTTGTAGAAATAAACTATTATGAAACTTTAAAGTGAATGTTTTTTCAAGTAACATAAAACCCAAATAAATAAATAAATAAATAAATAAATAAATAAATAAAATTTACTAGAAAATAATGCTACATTTCAAGACAAAGATCAAAAATAAATAAATAATATTATTAAAATAAATTTTATATAAAATAAAATAAACTCTAAAAATAATAATAATAATAATAAAACAAAACATTATAAGTAAATAAATAAATAAAAACAATTCAGGGTTTTTAAAATCTCAACAAAAAGTGATACCCCCAAAAATTATCTATGAAAATATTTTGAAAAAATGAAAAAAAATATATTAAATATAAAAATAAAACAAAAAACAGAAAAAGAAAATTAAAAAAAATCTTTTGAATAACAAACATTTTAAAAAATATGTATTTTCTATAGAATTGAAAAAAAAAAAAATTAATTATAATAATAATAATAATAATAATAACAAAAAAAATAAATGAAAAAAAAAAAAAATAATAATAATAATAATAAATAAAATAAAAAAAAAAAAAAAAAAAAAAAAAAAAAAAAAAAAAAAAATCATGCTAGCTTCTGATGCAGGAAAAGACCTATAATTACCTTATTTGGAATGTCAGCATTAGCTCCAGCTAAGAGCAGACAGCGAACAATGTCAATGTGACCTGCCTTGCTAGCCATATGTAGTGGGGTCAAGCCATCCTGAGAGAGACAAGAGACAGCGTTATTTAATTTGTACATCACACTGCTTCATCTGTTCTTCAAGTGTGTCACTTTGACAGGACACACAGACAGACAGAAATTAATCTTAATGGAATTATTTTAGTCCTTTTGTATTGATTTTCTTTTATTAGTTAAAGATCAAGAGTGCTAGTCCTTTTAAAAATTACAGTGTTAGTGTCAATGTAAAACGGAGAGATGAGGGTGTGAGTAATTGTTATTTGGTTATTTACGAATGAAGAATCAAGAAATGATATAAAAACCCCAACTGGATGCATTTTTAACCCAGTTTATAGCTTAGAACTTGAGATTAAGTGATTCGAGACCTAAGCAATGGCTAATAGGTTTCAGTTAGCAGTATGGTGTCTTTTTATGTTCGCCTTCCCATAGAGTGAAAAAACATATAACAGTCTTTGATGGGAAGCAGTATAATGAGAGTCTCAGGTGGTCTGATCAAATTATTTGTAACTGACAGACTGCAAATAACCATAATTAATCAGCTTTGTGTGAAAGGTATAATTCACTGGTATATAATATGGATACAAACTGTTATTTAATATATACATACTCTCTCACACACACACACACACACACACACACACACACACACACACAATGGAAAGAACATTATTTTATTTGATATTTTGTGCAGCCATGTTTATGTTTGAGAATGCAGTCAGAAAACCAAACAAAAAAGTGAAAGATGGAGATGTGTTTGTTTGTGTGCATTAGAGAAAAAAAGAGAAAGAGAAAGTGAGAGAGAGAGAGAGAGAGAGAGAGAGAGAGAGAGAGAGAGAGAGAGAGAGAGAGAGAGAGAGAGAGAGAGATAGAGAGAGGAGAAAGATACTGACAAGCGAAGAAATAATTTTACATTCTTGTTACTTACACAACGTTTAATTAGTGAATTTGTTTTGTTTTTTTAATTTTACTCACCTGACTCATTGGATCAACTTTGCACCCGTAGACACACATGGCTTGAACAACTGACGTGAGACCTTCCCTGGCAGCAGTGTGAAGTGGAGTCTCCCCTGTTTCCTAAATAACAAAATAATTCAATCTATTTAACTTGTTTACATGCATATATTCAAAATTAAAGACACAAAATTAAACAAAAAAAAATCATTATTTTTCTGCCTTGCTTTGCAAAAGAAAGCCAGTAAAATGTGGGAAAATTCTCTGCAGTGAACTTAAAGATGAATTTTCTATGTATAATTTTTTTTTTTTTTTTTTTTTTTTTACCGTTATCTAAATTTAAAAAGACAGATGCATTTCAACATCATCATCATCATCATCACATCATTATTATTATTATTGTTTTTATTATTATTATTACTATTACTATTATTATTTAAATAATTCTTCAATTTCTTGCTAGGTTAAAAAAAATAAATAAATAATTACAGGCATTATTAAGTATTAAAAGAAGAGAAACAAACCTTTTCTATGATGTCCATTTCGCAACCAGCGTTGAGCAACATCAGCGCAATGGATGAATGATGTCGATGACAGGCCATGTTTAACGCTGTACTGCCTCTCTGAAACACAAACATCACTTTGTATAACTCCTCAATATTAACTTCTAACTGTCATGTATTATTACGTCAAATACAGAATGACTTTATTACACACATATGTAGAAATACTCGTTGCTATGTATGTATGTATGTATATATATATATATATATATAATGTCTGATGACTCTTTGAAACACCATTTCTGGTTGGCCACAAAATATAAATATAAATTATTAAAATTTTTCTTTTTAATTCTTTTTTTTAATTTTTTTTAATTTTTCTCTTTTTTTTTTTCACATGATGTTCTCAGTAACCTATGCTTACGAAACTAGAATAATTCAAGCCACTTTTGAATTATTAACATTCAAACAAGAAACAATGAAAGAGATCCATAAGATATAATTCAAAACTGTTTCAATTATTACTGTAATTCTCTGAAGATATCTGCTCAACAGAACTTACTGATATTACTGAATTTGCATGTAATATAAATTCTGAATATATATCCCAGTAGGCTTGGGCTAGAAACTGAATATGAGTGAATTGAATACCAAACAACATTCTCAATAAGAATTACAAAAAAGCTGAATAAATACATAAATAATCGTTTAAAATGTTCAGTACATACACACATTTAAATATTCATGTTTTAAAAACACCCATACATACACAATACAATTCTTTATTTGAAATGGGTTTTTTTTAATATTTTCAAAACATTTTGTCATCATCATTGTTATCATAATTATTATTATTATTATTATTATTTTATTATTATGTTCTTTTTTTTTCTTTTTTTTTTCTCCACATTGTAAAATGGTAATATGTTCAGCATTCAGTGACTACTGACCTTGTCCATGTGGTTGAGAGGAGCTCCATACTCAAGGAGAATTTTCACACAGGACAAATTTCCTCTCACACTAGCACAGTGAAGAGCTGTTTCTCCTTCCTGTTAAAACAAAACAATTACTTCCATCAAACATTTACAGTTTCTTTCTTCATTTCTTTCTTTCTAATTTTTTTTTACACAGAAGCTGTATTTAAAATGTCTGTTAAAATGTTTTATGTTCTTTAATTTATTTTTTATTTTTTATTTTTTTTTTGCCCTCAAGTTTTGTTTAATGTTGTTTGCACTACTTGGGATTCAAACTCTCCACAGTATGAATGTGACTCACCATGAGAATCCTACCACCGTATTTCAATATCGATGACATTCTTTATTATAACTTATCTAAAAAATATCTTTCTTTTTATTATAAACTATGTTTTTTTTATATATGACCCTTTTTTTATGTAACAGTAATTTTAAAATGTTTCTCTTTTTAATCATTAAATCTTGCCTAAAATGTCTCTTTTTTTTTTTTTTTTTTTAAACTGGATCTTATTTTTAAAATTTTCTCTTCTAGAAGTACAAATTGATAAAGTTCATCATTTATCTTTTTTACTTCAATAAAACATAACTGATAAGCTTCTGTTGTTTTTTCACAGCCCTAAATTTGATTTTAAAATATACTACTTAAAGGATATTCTTTTATTTATGTACATTAAGATTATTTTGTTGTTATTGTTTTTTCTCAGGGGAATCAACATGAAAAATCTTTTCATTTGACATTTATTTATTTATTTATTTATTTATATATATATGCCATTTTATTAAATAACTTGATATACAATGTAAGCATGTTATAAATTAGAACTCAAAATAAAATGAAATGAAATAAAATAAATAAAAAATTCAACACAAAATCAAATTACTGAAACTGATCACTGAAATAAATTTTAAACCATGCAGACATTTATAATAAAACAAGTAAAAAAAACAGCTATAAAATAATAGCAGTAACAATAACAATAAACACAACAACTGTCATAAAAATTAATATAATAATAATAATAATAATAACAATAAATAATAATAACAATAAATACAATGATAATAAATACAAAACATTAAGCAATCTAACAAAAAAACAGGTGCCTGTTTCACTGAGGTAAATGAATACTACACTAGATCACATGATAGAGGGAAAATGTGGCCTCTAACCAGAGGTGGCTGCACAAACTGGTAGTTGCTTAAGACAAAGGTTGCTAATACAAAACAACTGCAGGTTTGGCTAAAATAAACAAATAAATCATAAAATTACATACAAATACCACGTCCTTATTAAACAAGTACACACATAGCTCTTGCTAACACAAACAAAATAAATATCTATATACTGCAGAGGTGAAAGAGATAGACCTTCCGTTATTTGTAAAATGAAGTACCTTGTTCTGAATATCAAGTTGTGCGCCTGCAGAACAAAGTGTTCGGACAATGTGAGCAAAACCATGCCAAGCTGCACTGTGTAGAGATGTCTCGCCAAGCTAAGGAAAAGACATTGGTTAAAAAATATTTAGTCACAACACATAACAAACATCAGCCAAAACATGCACACAGTTAACTGGCTCATTTTTTTTATTTTTTATTTTTTTATTTTTTTTTTATTTTTCTAAATAAATATATTTTTGTCTAGACACTTTGGAAAAATGTAAAAAAAATAAAAAGAACTAAAAATCTCATTATGCTTGTCAGCTTTTTAGAAAGCAAAATTCCTGATTATTGTTCAATTTGTTAATAAAACTTTTTTTGTGATTAAAGTTTTAATTAATTAAATATTACATTAGTGTTCTTTGGATATTAAGAAAGAAAATAAATAAAAGAAGACAATTTTTTAAAAATTCTACAATATTCTCAATAAAAATGTAACTATTATTAAGTGCCTACAGGAACCATATAGGCCATGATGTTGTGATGTTAGGAACTATTAAAAATGAATTAATATACTGCAAGAATTTAGATGGTGATAATAATAATAATAATAATAATAATAATAATAATAATAATAATAATAATGATGATGATTGGGGTGGTTTTTCAAATATTATTAACTCTGTTGTTGAATGTTTTTCCCTTCTTGTTACTGAGGAATAAGATGCCATTCTGACAAGTTCTGTGTTATCAAAACATTAAACCAGTGTGATGAAAGACAACCTATCAAGTGATCTATTGTATTGCATCAATTATCCAGGTTTAAAAAAAACATATACTTGAAACAAATGATAAAGATGATGACAATGATGATAATGATATTGATGCTATTGATGATGGTAGTTGTCATGGTGATGATGATGAAGAAGACAAAAATAAAATGATTAAATTAAGAATTTTCATTTTCCATTGCAGTTACAATGAACAAAAATTTAAAAATGTTAATTTATCATGCTTAACATTTAAACATTAGCCAGTTAAAATGACAGCAAAAGTTTAAAAAAATATAAAATTTAAAACATTTTAAATAATAAAAACAAACAGAAATAAAATGTAAATCAGAAACATGCACAGTTAATAAAATAAATTTTAAGAAATGAATTTCATGCTGCATCAATCATGAGATATTGCACTGAAGATGTTTTCTGAATGACTTGAACATGAAAAAAAGACATGCTTAGGTGACAGAAAATTATCTACAGTATTGCCATGTTTTCCCTATCTCTATCTAAAACTTTTAACTATGGAATGTGACTTAATTAATTATTTCCTGCATTAACTATTTTAAAATATGTAACAATGAATCACAGTCTCACCTTTGATATTCATACAAATCCAGCTAAAGATACTTTAACACATATTATAAATCAAATTTATAAGTTCTGATTTTTAATAATTATTTAATAAATACATATTACAATATTTATTTTTCTTTCTTTCTGAAAAAACACCTATATATTTAACTGAATAATCTATTCACAGTGTTATCCTATATATATTATAATCTATTCATCATATCCTGTAGGCTCTACATATTATAGTCTACTCATCATATCCTGTACATATTATAATCAGCTCACTATATCCTACATATACACATAATAATTAACTCACTGTATCCTGCAGATTAATAGCCACTTGACAAGAACAGAGGTAGTCCACAATGTGAGCATGGCCATACCTGGATGCCACATGAAGTGCAGTTTCTCCGGACTGCAAGAAAATACAAGCAAAATGACTTAAAGATAAAAGAAAATTGATCAAGCTTAAAAATGGCTACTGAAGAAATGATTAAATTTATTTATTTTTTTTATTTTTTTTATTTTTATTATTATTATTTTATTTCTTGCAATTTATTGCAATTTGTTTTTAAATCAACACAATAACAATTATAACAATGATAATAATAACAATAAATAAATGCCAATTTTAAAAGAAAATAAAGTGTAATTAATAACAGTAATCATCATCATCATCATCATCATCATCATCATCATCATCATCATATTAAACCACAACTTCATAAATATAATATATTAATAAATAATTTTAATACTTATTTTAAATCAATATGTAATGTCACAGTAACACTCTTATTTTTTTTTCTAAATATTTTTATTACAATATTTGTTTTAAAAATCTATGTATATTTTTAATGACTAATGAACCATTCAAATATTTTACATTCTTTCTTCTCATTTCACTGTAAAGAAAAATGCTAATGAAAACATGTGACATTTGTCCTAAAGAGGAAACACCCTTGTTCAACATAACAGGTTTTCTTTAAGAACATTTTTTTCTGTTATGACACAGACACAAATGTGCTTGTTCTAGAATATAAAATTTGTCACTTTATTTAACCCTGAAACAATCAGTCAAGTTTTAAACATCCCATTTAAATTAAGATTCATGGTTTATTTTGAAATGATATGTGACTCAGTAATGTTGTCATACTATAGTTTCTACTAACAACAATGGTGCTAATGTTCAGTAATAGCAAACAGAATTTGAAACTTTCATTACTACCAATGATTTTTTATTTTATAAAGACTGAAAATAAATACTTTTATTTTACTTTTGTATATCTATTTCAGAAATTATCATAAGTTATCTGTTAAATTATTTTATATATGTATACAACTGTAAATACATGTATATATGTGTATGCATGAGTAAGTGCGTCTGTGTGTCTGACTGTCTGTTTGTCTGTCTGTATGGGTGTGGCAGTATTTGTGTATGTGTATATCTTTTCTTTTTTTAATGAAAGAAAAGAAAAATGGACATAAAACATAAAAGAAATAAAGAAAAAAAAAGAAAATGGAAAAAGAAAGACTGAAAAATTACTTTTCTCCCATTTATATAAACAAACGTGAAATAACGATGTTTATTTATGGATAGGCAGTGTATATATAGACATAACAAACTGGTAGATATCAGATGTTTATGTACAGAGACAATAAACCAAAATGTTTCTGTTGCCTCCGGCCACTTACCTGACCAGTGAAAGGGAAAGTTTAATAGCGTGACTGACAGTTAACTAAGCAGTTTGTCAACTTCTGTTACAATGTAGATAAAACACAAAACTTTGATCCTGACCATGATTACCAGGCCAAAACAAATAAAATATTTGCTTGCACAACCTCAATACCATTTTGTTTATTTAGCTTATATATCTATAACTTTTTCAGACAGATTTATTAAAAAATATATATATTTAGACAAAACTATATTAAATACTGGTACCTGGCAATAATTATAAATATGTTAGCCCATTAGTTACTATATACATAAATGTCAGGTCAAGCAGTTTTAATATTGGCATGCAGCCAATATGTTAAATATAAGCTAGGCTGTGTTAAATACATATGAAAACATAAATCCAAGTTTAGTGAATAGTAAAATAGTGATTATACTGTAAAAGTGATTTTATTTTGGATTTTAGAGAGAAAGTGTTTACTGAGTTTACATAAAATATTACTGATTTTTCTGATAATAGTTTTAGAATTTTTATTTGTGAGTTTAAATTAAGAGAATTTGAACACGTTATTTTTAATTTAATTTTACCTATAGAAATACCAGTGTACATAATAATACACATATCACTAATATTTCTGTAGATATATACAATATCTCCAATAGTTTATAGTAATTGGATATTCCATGGAGATTTTTATAGAATTTTTAATTCCCAAAAGGCAGTTATTTTTCAACATTATGTATTGTCTGTTATACTCATATTACAGAAAGTATTCTACAGTAAAACATTAAAAAAGTAATTTTTATCGTCTTGCTGCAATTTTATGTGTGATTCGTCTGATTAATGTTATGATTACTAACAAAGAAAAAAAAAACGATAAAGAAACAGAATGAATTAATGTAAAATAAAATGAGAAAAATAAAAGAAAGAAAAAAAAAAAAAAAAAAAAAAAAAAAAAAAAAAAAACCAGAATTGAAAAGAAATAAAAAAAAATATATATATATAATAATAAAATTTAATAAAATAAAATAAAGGAAAAGAAACAAAATTAAAACAAAATAAAATAAAATAAAAGTAAAATAACATATATATTTTTAAATAATACAAAATACCAGACTAAAATGTAAAAAAAAAAA
The DNA here is from genome assembly GCA_012295275.1 of Chrysomallon squamiferum. Classification (NCBI taxonomy): domain Eukaryota; kingdom Metazoa; phylum Mollusca; class Gastropoda; order Neomphalida; family Peltospiridae; genus Chrysomallon; species Chrysomallon squamiferum. The sequence goes on from CM022669.1 coordinate 17,856,706, forward strand.
AATAACAAAGTTAATAACAAATAATATTTATATAATCATACTGAAAATAAACATGCCTTGCTTAACATACCTGAATAACACATTACATCAGAACACCGAATGATTAAACATGAACTGACAATAATTTGTTTTAATTTTATTTATTTTCAATACACAACATTAAAATGCCATTAAATTACTCTTACTTTAGTTTTTGAGGTCAAGAGGAACTCCAGCTTCCTCCAGGTATTTTATAACTTCCAACTGTCCTTGTCTGGCTGCCCAGTACACCGCACTGTCACCTTGCTGAAAACACAAACACAGGGCTCAATTTATTTGTGTTGAAAGTAAATGAGGAGACATTATGCTACGTAGTTGATCCAGAAATCAATATGAAACACGTTTCAATGGAGATTTAAAAAAAAAAATTAAAATGTGATTAGGAAAAACATTATTTGTGTATTAGGATAAGAGATATGACTTAAAAAATGTATTCATAAACTAATTTTAAGTCATAATATAAACAGCGATTTTTCTAAATTTATTAACCGTTAAATGTATAAAATAAGAACCCTAGCCAAGCATATCATTATTACCTGAATATTTGATCATTTTTTAAAGTCACACACAAACAAACACAGTCATGTACACATACTGACATACTGACTGACATACACACTCACACACACACAGACCAACACTTTCTAGAAATAAACACTTAATTATTGTATTTAATTACCTTGTCTTTTACGTTGACATCGACACCTTTGGCTTGTAGAAATTTGATCACATCAACATGTCCTCCACTGGCAGCCATGTGAACAGCAGTCTCACCATGCTACAACAACAACAAACACATCATCAACACAGTGACAGCAACACTGATACTACTTTACATTTCTTAGATCATCTAGGTTAGGATATTTTACGCTTTCTTGAAAAGATTATTATTATTTTTTTCAAATTCTCTTTTTATTAATATATGAATGTGGGTCAGCTTCAATATTTATTTCAGACAGATATATGATGTACGAGAGCATGTTAATATGTATGGATGGATGCACATATTTGCATCTACAGATATGTATGCATGAGTTGTTATGTACATACAAATGTATGACAGCATTTTTAATAAAGTATTGATGAGTACTCTATCAAATAATTTTATATTTGTGCAATATTAAAAATAATGTTGATAAAGTCAAACTGTGTCTCAATATTTATACCACAAATAAGAAAAAATCAAAATAAATCCCTAAATAACAGCTGCAACTAAATAACAGACAAAATTCAATATCTAAACTAAATAATAACTGCTATTAATAAACAGAGCAATATTCTGAGAGACAAGCATGCTACAGATATCTGTGTTGTTGTTTTTTCAGGGTTTTTTCAGTCATCCTTTCATTTACTCATACCCATCTTCAACAAAAACACCAGCAGCACTAACACTATCTCATAAATCTACATACACATACAATATATGTGCATGGATACATTTTACCTAGCCATATTTAGGTGAATACATAACCCTCCAGGGTTGGTAATAACACTGATAACAAATTACTCTGCCACTGAACTTCATTACTGTGCAAATACGTTACATTATTCAATATACAGCCACATACTCCCTGTAATGTTTCAAAATAATTGCTTTTTTTTTTTACTCTCTCTCAGGCTGTGTACTGAACATGTACATTAACCTAATGATGCCTACAGCATTAATTAGATTTACTAAACTGAAAGGTGGAAGATTGAAAGAGTGAGTTTTGGGTATAGCAGACTGCTGTATCTAAAAAGAAAGGGTTTTGCTATTTAGAATTTTCATTTAAAAAAAGAAAGTGTCATTGAAAAGATAATGTGTTTCTGAAAAGGTCTATTTTTATTTCTGATACTGGGTTATTTGCTTATTAAATTGTGTTATTTGATTATGAAATGAGTTATTTGGTGTTTAATTAATTTCCATATTGATAAATGTTTATTAATCTTATAACCAATAATGATTGAGCTTTTGTTTACTGAGAGACCCATCTAACTAATGGAAGGTATTTTGTGTGAAAATAATGAAAGCTGTTTGGTGACATAACAGCACAGACATGAAACATATTTCGTGTATGATAGCAGTAATACACACTTCAATAACTTAGATAATTATTTAATAAATTATTTTAGTAAATTGTATTTTAAACAATTATCATTTTGAGAAAGAAATAGGTAGAGTTATAAATCTTGCAAAAAATTATATTTGAAAGTAGGGCATTCATAAATAGGCTGTGTGATATTATATTCTTTTAGTGTGAGTGGCACCCCTATCAACTATCGTGATTCACACCACTATTGTGTATATCATAAACACTGATTTTCACATCAAAGTGTGATATTACACACAACCATAAATAAATTGATTAATTTTAATTCCTATTATGTAACAGTATGATTGAATGAATGTTTAAGGACACATTAATATAAAACATACACAGACTACTATGTATAATGGATAAAAATGAAGTCTCACGTGTGTGTGTGTGTGTGTGTGTGTGTGTGTGTGTGTGTGTGTGTGTGAATTAAATAATATGTAAGAGGACACTAGCATTACAATATGTACAACATGAAGTTTGTCAGTTAATTAATGAATGAAGTACAACACCAACCTTGTTAGCTGTGTTCAGATCTATATTGTTAGCCATCTCAGACAACTCCTTCAAACCATCCACATTTCCCTCCTCAGATGCACAAAACAGAGCAGCCATCACAAAGTTGTCAGCTTTTTCCTGAAAAAAAAAAAAAACAACATATAAATACTCTAGAGAATTAAAAATCACAGTCAATACAATTTTAACAAAGGTTATAAGTTCACCTCAACATAAGCCTATTCAAAATCAAAGCCACCTGAAATTTATAAAGAAATACATTATGGTGTACTGGAGTTTGGAAAGAAAGTGAAAAATACACCTTATTCTTTTCTCATCACATGCTGTTGTGTGAATGCATTTTTGTGCACATCACTGCACCAGTGCACACTTTGTCTCAAAGCAGACAGACCATGCAGTAAATATTTAACTTTTCTCAATGCTCAGACCCACGGCACCAATCAAAACTTTATCAGGAAAGCCCAACAGTATTTTAAACTTCTTAAATATTGATCAGTCAAATATTTGAGGGCAGTTTAGAAAGAAAAACAACAAATGAAAAACAAAAACAGTCCTGAAAATGTCTTCTTTTTTTTTTTTTTTCCCCTATCTCTTCTTATTTTTTTTTCATTCAGTTTACTGAACTTAGAAAATTTTGTAAAAAAAAATACTAAAATATTTTTTCTGTAACTGGAGACTTTTTATTTTTATGTTTTTAAACTTTTTTTTAGACTTTACAGCTTTAGAAATTATACACGTATCCACTAGAGCTGACTAAACTGACCTAACTTGTAACAAAAAGAGAAGTTTTCCTATCCACCCTTGTCACGACTCTGTCCTTTGTTCACCTACCCACATTCTGCTTTCTCATGCCTGCTCCCTAGAAGTATCACTGTCAGTGTCAGTGTGTCTGTCTGTCTGTGTGTATGTGTGTGTGTGTGTTTGTATTGTTTCAGAGGCCATGAACTTGCACTGAAGTGGCAAGTAGCTCCAACTACGCAAACTTGATGGCTTGGAGTAAAAATAATCAAGTTTGTTTGCTATGAACACCTATGTAAAGCCACTCAGAGTGTACCTGTAATATTTGAATCTTTTCTCTTTCTTTCAAATGTTAATCTGACTCCCAGTGCAGTCCCCACATTTCCTTTCTTAGTTTTATAAACAGTACGTATTTATTATTTATAGAATTAAAAAATATATATATATATATACACATTTTCTTACTTAGTTTTTTAAAAACAATTGTATTTATTATTCATAGAATTAAAAAAAAAAAAGAAAAAAAAGGAATTAAAAAAAAGAGGAATGAAGAACATGTTACATAATGTACTATACTGTATTGATTGCACAATGTTTTAATACATAATGTAATGAATTGTATAATTTTTTATACAAAATGTAATCAATTGCACAATCTGCTACACATAATGAAATGAGATGCACAATTTGCTACACATAATATAATGAATTACACAATTTGTTATACATAATTTTGAAAAAACTGAAGAATCTGTTGTACATAATATTATGAATTACATAATTTGTTGGACATAATGTAATGAACTATTTTTTGTATGTATATATATATATATATGATGTAATGAACTGTAGTAATTATTTTAAAACACATTTATGTAATTAATAGTAATGATGATGACAATGAAAACTATTAATTAAAAAGGGAAAGAAGTCAGAAAAAAAGGTGAGAAAAACAATTGACCAATGGATCATTTGACAAGGTCTGATCACTTTAACCTGTAATTTTTGAGGCAGTCAGAAAAAGGACAAATAACACCAATATCTGAGTGCAATACCTGACAAAAAACTACAAAAAACACAAGCTATTTTAATCTATGATAATCCTTAAACTATTCACTGTTGTCGGAGATAATCCTGTGTCAAAATAAAAGTGTCAGTTGTTCAAAAACTGTAAACACTGTGAAAAGCTTGAAAATATAAAAAATGTCAGAGACAAAAAAACGTAAAAAAAACAAACCCAAACATACCAGCATTTGCACGTGTGGATATTGAATTTTTATTGCTTTTTTAAATGTAATTTAATTAATTTATTTATTTATTTATTTTATTTATTTATTTAAATTTAATTTAATTTAATTTATTTAATTATTTATTTTATTATTGTTGTGTATTATGCTAACAAATTAAATAAAGATTTTATTATAAACTGTTATGAAATTTTAAAATTATTTCTGTCTTTCTCATAAAATGTGGAAGTTAACATTTTCTGACACGAGAACTAAAAAAATTTAAATTCTTCATCACAGCTTCTTTCTTTCATCCTTAATTCATTCATTTATGGTTTAGCTTAAGATTTCTCTGGCTTAATTTCTATTTTATTTGCATAAAAACACAACACACAGTCGGTTCAAATCCAGCCAAAGATATGAATGATGTTTTTCACACCAATCTTCTTCGTGTCAAGCAGTCGATGAGAACTGTACATTACTCAGCAGTATTATTTCACTAAAACATGCTTTGTAACTTCAATCTCATTTCACTGGAAACACTACAAAACACAGATAAATTACTCTGTCTACCTTCTGTGACAGTTACAGTATCAAGAAGGTCATGTAAAAGATGAATCAAGTTTTACACACCTGGACTTGTGTCAAAAGAGACAAGAACTTTTGACCAAATCGTTTTTATCTCTTGAATTAGTATCTCATGGATTGGTGAATTACCAACAGAAATTTACAGAACTATCACACAGATAAGATGGATGAAGACAGATTAAGAGGTCAATACACAGATGTGTGTAAAGGTTTATCTTGGGTAAACTAACCAAACCGAGGTTTCGAGTATACCTGTTAGTTATTTGCATGATTTTATAAAAGATTGCTGATAAAAAAAAAAAAAAATAAAAATTAAATAATAATAATAATCCATTATCATGTCAGATGACTCAATTATCAATCTAATTTATTATAATTATGTCAACCATAGATCAACAATCCATCATCTAATATTTTAAAACTGACATCTTTTTCTTCTTTTTTTTTTCTCTGCTCCTTCTTTCTCTATTTATTTATTTATTTATTTATTTATTTACTTACTTACTTACTTACTTACATGTTTCCCTGCCCACATATCTAACCATCATTTGTTTCATTATCTACATAAATTTAGTATGCTGCAGATTTTATCTGATCTTTTATAAATCGTATAAAGTATTTATGATTTTTCCCTGAGGATGTCAGAAAAAGGTTTGTTGATCTGTTTGTGTTATAAATAACAAATGCATCCTCATACCAATCTGAATGGAAACACTCCCAACACATACTTCTTCCTATTTCAATCAATTATTTAGCTATCAATTTAGTTTATTTTTGTTTTAAAGTTATCTTATTGCAGTTTGCAACATATATCCATCACGATAAATGTATCCTGTTATTTACTTTTTATTTTTTTATTTCTTTTACTTTTTCTTTCTTTCTTTCTTTCTTTATATATTTATTTATTTATTTTTTATTTTATTTTATTTTTTTTTTTTTTATTTATTTACTTGCAAGTTATACACAGCACACTGAAGATATTATCTTTTTCTGAAACCATGCATTTGCACCTGTTTCCTGTTTCATTACAGTGAAAGTAAGTTTGACTTGTTTACTGGAAACTGACAAGTTTAAAAAAATAAAATATAAAATAAAAAATCTTAAGTCAGAAAATGCATTTGTATACAAACCAAATAACTATAATATAATTATTTGTTATAAAATATCTAGGGTAATTATTTGTAACACAAATAACTATAATAATTACTTGTAACATAAATAGCAAGAGTAATCATTTATAACAAATAACTAGGGTAATTATTTGTAACATGTAATTTGGGTATTTGCTTGTAAAAAAAATAATTAGGGTAATTATTTGTAACATAAATAACTAGGGTAATTACTGTAACATAAATAACTAGGGTAACTATTTTAATCCAGATAACAAAGGCATTAGGCTATAACTTGAATCACAGAGATATTTAATATTTTTCCAATGATTCAAGTAACAAGTATATAAACTTGAAATTCAAATAACAAGGGCATTTACTTGTTACTGGGACATGGAACTAAATCACGAGGGTATTTCTTTTAAGTCAGATAACAGCAGTATTTAATTTGAACTGAAATAACAAGGTTTATTTACATAAAACAAATACAACACTCCCTCCTCCCCATAAGTTTTTACACATCTTGTGCTCAAACCTTAACTGGAAATAGTCAAGTAAAATATATGTCACTCACACACACACACACTGATTATAACCCAAGCTTTGTTATATCCCAGACAGCGTCTTTAAAGTGAAGTAACCAGTTTATATTCAAAAAAAGGACACTTACATAAATATCTTCTTCATGAGGTTCAAACACAATAACTGAATACACATAAGACTTACTGAAATATTGCAAACTCCTTTTCTTCTTTTCATAATGTTGGTACACATTTCACCTCCATGTCAAAAACAGACCACATAATAAGTATGTGACCACGAAGCCACCCTTATGTCAAATAATTTACTGCCCAAGTGCTTAGATAATTGTTTCACGAAGCAGGTAGTATATAAAAATAAGAAAAGACAGAAGGACATAAACAGGGTATTCATCGCCATCAAGATTGTTGTTAATAGCTGTAACATTGAAAATTTTATCAAAAGAAATAGGTTAGCTAGTCATGTGTTCACATCTGAGATATTCTATACCATTTCATATGATTTTTTTTTTTTTTTTTTTTGCATAGTAATTTCGTAGCTATAGAAAAGAAAAAAATAAGAAAGTGTATAATTTCAGTAATGGCTGAACAAGAGAATAAAATATTTTAAACATTTTCTATCAAGGGCTTGGGAAACAATTCATGACTCGAAGACAGGACAAGTGAAAATATGTGTCAAAAACAAAGCGTTTTGCAGCTAAAAAGAGAAGGGATTGAGTACAGTATTTAAAATGAATCAAGTCACTGGGTTCTGTTTAGATGTTTGAGAGGATTAAGCTTTATTTTGTGAATCATCTGTCATTTTTGTATCAGAGTCCTTTGTGAATTATTTGCTTTTATGTACTGTTTTTTGTTGTTGTGATGATGACGGTTTTTATCTTTTTTTAATAATTTGAGATATGTTATTGTTGTTATTGTTTTTGTTACCATTATTATTATTATTATTATTATTTTTATTATTTAATAAACAATGGTCATTCTAAAAGTATTTTTTAATTCAATATTATTATTATTAGTAGTAATAGTATTAACAGCAGCAGCAGCAGCAGCAGTAGTAGTAGTAAAAAACATGTTATTTTGAAGGATATTCCAGAGATATTTCTTAAAATTCAACAAATTATTTCCAAGAAAACAATAATAATGATTAAGAAAGTGATGACAGTGATAATGATGATGATGATGATAGTGGTGGGGATGATAATAACAATAACTGTGATTAAAGGTAAATGTCTACAATGATTATAAATTTACAGCATATGCAGATCTATCTTAAATGAAGCTTCATTCTGCATGTCAAATACATTTTTAAAAAGGTATTATTATACTAAGATATGTTAATTTAATTTTATCATTCGTTATCTACATTATAAATCAATTATGACATATGAAAATAGTCTTAAGATTATGTATGTTTATCTGCCTTAAAGCATACATGAGTGTAGGTTTTGAGACTGAGAGACAGACAGAGTGAAAGAAACAGTCACAGGCAGACAGTCAAACAGAAAGTGAGACACAGAGAAAGAAAGACAGAGACTGGTATTATTAAAAGAGGATTGCCATAGAGGAAGGAAGGAAAGACGAGTTAAGCAGGAAAAACAAAACATTAAGATGACTAAAAGGAAAACAATAAAGAAAGAATTCATTATAATCAAGGAAGAATGAAACAGCAATGAGAATTAGAAAGATGTTTTCAATATTTAAGTACACACACACCAAGACACACCAGGATTATAAACATGTAAACTGACTCCTATCCTATGACCAGAGGCTATTTTTTTTTAAATTTAAAACATTAGAATTATCGTGTGTAAGTGAGTAAAAGTCTAAAAATACAATACATGACAGTGTCACATCCTGTACTTGTTACTCACAGTGTGTGTGATCTGAACAAGTCATGACTCTGTGGGATACCAGGAATGTGTCAAATATGTGGACTGAATGATGATTTTTATAATATGTCAACTACATAGGCTGAATGATGATTTTTATAGTATGTCAACTACATAGGCTGAATGATGATTTTTACAATGTGTCAACTACATAGGCTAAACAATGAAATCTACAGTCACTCAAATACATAGACTGAATGATGATTTCTACAAATACATAAGCTGAATGATGAAATCTACAATCACTCAAATATATAGGCTGAATGATGATTTCTACAATCTATCAAATACACAGGCTGAATGATGATTTTGAACAATTACTTCATGTCTGTTTGTAGACATGCCAAGTAATACTGAAATTATAGTTTAGTCATGTTTCTTTTTCCCTTGAGTATATCTAGTTTCAATACAGCTTTATAGCTTATCAATAAATAAATAACAGGCCAAATGAGAGATATGGAAATATATCAATTTTTTTGTTCATAAGTATATTTGCTTGTAAATAAAATAAAAAGCAAATGATAATAATATTAATGTGTGAGTGTCTGTATGCATGTATGTGTGTATGTATGTATGTATTACAATCACAGAGTACTACTGCATACAACTTTCTCATTATCAATTACTTCACAGTATATATTTTTATTCAGTGTTATTACATCTACCAAAAACAGATACCTACATATGCAAAAATAATTAAATATTACAAATATAGTTATCCATGCATGAAAACCAATATCAAATATTATAAATATAGTTATATACATATGTAAAAAAAAACATTAAATATTATAAATATAGTGATAGTAAAAGAACATTAAATATTATTAGTAAGAGACAACAAGGTGTCTGTCTAGGTACTACTACCTGAGCAAGGTTCATACAGCTTGTATAGATGGATCTCTGCTTGATGGGCTGCTCAAAATGTGACGTTTTCAAACGCATGCTGTTGCTTCGAATGCACGTTTCCATGTTGAAATATCGTCAAAAATATATTTTCCACATGAAAAAATTAAAGCCTTTTTTTTTTTTTTTCCCTTCTAATACACAAGTGGTAGGAATGCGATATTTCCTCTAGGATGTCAGACTGAAAATGTGTTCATTGTATTTGTAATTGCACCATATTTCATAGAACATGAATAAAACATATCAGGTGTATGTAACCTAAAGAACAATAAATCTTGTATAGCATTTGGCATGTGAGTTTCAAATAACAAACACCGAAAGAACAAACCACTGACAGCGGATCCTATAAAATGAAATGAACTGGAAAGCTCAGATATTGTTAGAAGTCAAAACTCAGCTGTGACAGGCCCAAAGGTATTTGTATCATCATTAAATGCTGATGTCAGTCTTGATTATATTATTAATGTTTAGTTATATCCACAAATGTCTTTGAAGTATTAAATATTGTTGCTAATCTTACATACAAGACCAGTTTAGTTATAAAGACCTAGATAAATGTACAGGCAAATTCATACACTGTATTTTGATCAACTTCAAATAATTGATCTTGATGATATTGTTAAAGATTAGTTAATGCAGATTTAGCACACATATCAAATATTACAGTCAATTCTGGATTATTAAAGATGAAAAAATTTAAACATTTCTTCAGATTTTTATTTTTCAAGTACTGCAGTCCATTCTGCTCATCCAGTGACTAGACTGATGTCATTTCCTTGTTATAAGCAAACAACAGCTGCTTGTGTAATCCTGTCAATGGCACATCAAAGTTGTGCTCAATTCAAAAACACACAACTGCACATCACTAAAACAACAGAACACTAATTGTTTACAGACTGAAGTCCTTTAACATTGTCGTCGACAGCTGCATGAAAGATCTGATTTAAAAATAAAAAGGTTAAAAGGTTTTCTTTTTCAAAAGCAGCAAAATTGCCTTAAGTTAACACAGCGTAGTTTTAGCTAAAGTTATTCCCTTAATCTTCTTCTTTTTTTTTCTTGATTTTTAAATTAATAGTTTGCACAAAGTTGATCAATGCAGACACAACAAAATGTTGACAAAAGAAGTTCCTTTAAAAAAATAAATAAAATAAAATCACAAAAAGAATGACGCTAGTGCTTCTCTAAACTACAGAGCCAACCACACTATAATGTTCAACCAGTCCAACATGATGAAACTGTAAGCAGACACTTTCTTTCTTGGTCCTTTTTTTTTTTTTATCTCACCCTATTATTTCAAAATTTGGTGTTTTCTGTCTGAACTGAACAAATAACCTGTCAACCCATCACTCTGCATGAGTAGTCTCTAATCCATGCACATTCCAACACTGCATCATTGTCTGTTCGAAAAAAAAACCACCAACACATTTCACACCCATACTTCATGTATATCTCATGTACATTGACACCAGTGAGAAAACAATTCAGTTAATATCCAGCGCTGGCAAGTTATTCACAACATAATGATAAACACACACACACCACTGAGACCATCTCCCTACACGTGGGATAAAAACAGCAGCTATTCCATTAACTGGTAATGCACAGAGCTGTCTCTCTCTCTCTCTCTCTCTCTACATCTACTACACTTTACTGTAATTACCAACCAGTCAAGCTATTACATTTTCTAAACCGTAGTACATGCAACTGCTGTTCAGATCTCCTGCAGTTCAAACCTGCTTTGGCTGCTGACTTATTGGCTTACGCACAGATTAAAACACAATGTGGTATATGCCGAGAACGGAAGTGTAGATAGAAAACAGAAAACGTATATTTGTGTATCCAGCCAACAGGTGAAATGTTGGACAATTGATAAGAACAGCTTCACAGGTCACGCCAGTCCTAGAGGCAAAAAAATAGAATTCCTTAGGGAAAATATAGCTTGATGAAGTGAAGCGAGACTGTCACCCATTGGACTGTGACATGTGAAGTAGATCAATGAAACGCTTGTATACTAGGATGTAGGGTGTTAACTGTGATGCAGTTATGAGCTAAAGGCAGACATCAATCATTTATGTAACTTACATGAGTAACTCACTTGCTAATGTGTTTCAGTAAAATATCTAACTGATTATCAGTGAAAACTTGACATTCCTAAGTAATTACGTGACAGTCTGTGAAGTGAAAAGAGAAGTGAATATGTCTGTTTGAAAAGAAATGTGAGACGTTAAATACATTTTGAGTATGGAACGGTAATAAATAGTGATAATTTTTTTTTTAAACAGCGCTCATAATAGGTTTGAAATACAAATATGAATTTAATGCATGTAATGATTGATTAAAGGAAATAAAAAATAATTAAGAGTACATTATTAAGATTTAATGAAAAGATATTTATTTAACAATATCTGAACACCTTTAATTTGATGTACTGTATTTTTTTATTTGATTCATTTATTTTGTTTATTATTTTTTTTTTTTTTTTTTTTTTTTTTTTTTTTTGGAGAGCTGTATGAATAACATTAGCAATTAGGACAGCTATAGAGATTTTTAAATTAATTTATCTGTTTTTGGTGGGTTTTTTTCTGATTTCTCATTTTTCTCAAAAATATTAAGTGGTAAAAATGGCATTATTATTATTATTATTATTATTATTATTATTATTATTATTGTAATAGCAACAGTTGCAAAGCCTGAGAGGTTCTACATACTGAAATTTTAATTCCTTAGAGATTTTCTTTTATTAACACATAAATAAAAGTAACCAACCACTGACAAAGCAATAAACTAGATGACCTTATGGCCTTAAACTACGGACAGGATTAAATTTAATGACTTAAAGCTTAAAATGACCCTTTCATTGTCTGACTTGCATCTACATACTGTATACAGGACATAATCCCACACAAGCACTCCCACTTGCTTAATGCTGCACTGGTTAAGCTGTTGCATTTAGACTGGTATGTATTAGGATCGTGTCTCAGAGCTGGCCTCTGTTCAGAATAAACTGTTGTAATCCAAGTTTAATTTAATTTTTCATCTACACTTTGTTCTAACATACAGACAGACAACACAAAGCTCATTTTTAACGGACAGTTCAACATGGATGTGGTGAAATATTCTATATAGTTATGGTTTACTGAATGAAATTTGTTATGAAATGTCTTCATATGAACAAATAAAATCCCAAATTTTTTTTTCTACACATTAGCATGATTATTATATATTAATATGGAAATACAAGTGCATGCATATAGACATACACAATTACACACAAAAACACACACATCAAAAACCCAAAACAAAACCAATCACACACACACACACACATACACACATTCAACAAATACATTAACATATCATTATTAATTTATACATCATTAGTTTGAAAATATTTAGTGCAAATATGAACAGCAATTATAATATAAATATATTATTATTATTATTATTATTTACAATTACAAAAATCTATTTAAAATATATATTAAAACAACAATTTTTATTTTTAAAAATCATGCAATAAATAAATATATAAAATTAAAAAAATAATATTAAAAAAGTTTAAATTAGTAACAAATATAATAATACAATAATTAATTTTAAATAATCACTTAATCATCTGACTCATTAAATCTAATAAAGGTTTTAACAAATATTATGACATGTAAGGACTTCTGACTGTGTCAACAGTGCACCTAGGTGCAGAAGGCTGACAAATCCAGTGACATTCAGGTGTGAAAACAGACAGGATTGTCTGATGTTGAAATAACAGACTAACGCCAGGTTATCATAGACAAGCAGCTTTACAGTAAATAACCTTAGACTGTACTGATGCTAATGAACATTTGTGTGTTATTGTGTTACCTTTTTCCTTGTTGTACTTGTACATGAGGACTCTGTGTGTGTATGTGTGTGTGTGTGTGTGTGCATGTGTTTGTGTGTGTGTGTGCATGTGTGTGTATGTGTATATGTATGTGTGTGTGTGTGTATGAGTGTGTGCATGTATATCTGTACCTGCCTGTGTGTGTGTGTTTGTGAATGTGTACATATATAAATATTTGAATGTGTTGTCAGCATTTATGTGTACATGCCAGTGTAATAAGGCAAAGAAAGTCTCTTTTTTTAATACAAATTAAAAATACACTGAAATATAAAGTCAGTGAAATGAAACACACAAAAATACCAACAACCACACTTCCACTTATCAAGCACTGTACAACAGATGATATAACAGCAATGATATAACCTCCCTGGGGCAAAAGATTTTTCTGAGCAAGCAATAAAGATAATCAACTTTTATTAATAGTTTCTCTTATCATTTACTCACTGCATAACTGATTATAAAAACAGTGACAAATATATATATATATATATTTATAATCAATATTAATTTAGAATAGTGATAAACATTTTCCTTTACACACAAAAAATATTGTAATACTATGCATCGCTTGTAAAAAAAAAAAAAAATTATATATATATAAAAATAAAAAATAATTAAAAAATTAAAAAAACAACCAAAAATGTTTACAATAATATATCTTAATCTAAAGCAAAAATATACATTTAAGTAAAACATTTTAAGTTTAAAATAGAATCAGCAAAGGGTAGTAGATATATAAATAACAACAACCATCAATAAACTCATCTTAATTAAAATAGTGGGAATAATTATATGTATATATGTGTATATGTGTGTATATATATATATATATATATATATATATATATAGTAATAAACACTGAGAGAGAGAGAGAGAGAGAGAGAGAGATCAAACTATCTTGTTTCAAAGTTTGTCAGAAATAAATGTCATTATGGAATGTTTCAAACTGTATAAAAAGTTTTCTCACTGTATACCATAGTTGTTTGTTATACATTCCAGTGAGTACAGAGAAAACACACTGGTTTCCATTTCACACCTGACAGCTATCAGAAACAATTATTAATATCAATTTAATCCAGCTTGATAATGCCTACATTTAGAAAAAAAATGAAATTCTATTAGTATATAATTTAATCCTTGAAAATTTATATCATTTACTTGATATACAGTTTCTATTTTCATCCTTTCTTTTTCCTGCTTTTTCTCATTGAAAAATATTTTTTAAATGATAATTTTAAAATAATGTTGAATAGTTGGTATGTTTAGCTATTGTAATACAGTTTCTATGTATGAAAGAGAAAGAAAGAATGAAATAAAGAGTGTGACTAAAATAGACATATACACACACATAGCACTATTCAAGTAAAAACAAAAAATAAATTAAAGCCTCTACAAGGAAATAGGAAATGCAAATAAGTTATCAACAGTATTACAAGCTAACTTGCGAATTAAATTATGTAATTTACAAGCAAATAAAAAACAAAACCCAAAACAGTACTAAATCACTGATAATCTACTTTACTAAACAATACTAAGTATATATTCATAAATTAATTTTAATATTTCAAAAATATCTCATATGTTATCTCTGAACACATAAACAATGATAAAGGGGGAAAACATTTATATAATTTGTTTTAGGATTTTTATTGCCTGAACTAATTTTTCCTATTTTTTTATTTACATCCTATTATTACCATCATCTTTATTATTATCATCATCATTATAATTATAGTCATTATTTAGTTATGTAAATTATAAAATATAGCTTTTCACTGTATAAAACTTACCGTGAGAAGTTTTCTTTGTTTTTCACTCTATGGTCAGCTTACATGATTTACATCTTATATAAATGTACCTAAGAATGACTCAAGTTGTGAACATATTGTACACATATGTTTTTTATTAGTGAAATAACAACACAACAGAGTCAATGTGTGAAAACAAGGAGTGACTGTAACATGGGAAAATAATAAGTTTACTGATATTAATAATAATAATAATAATTGTTATTATTCTTATTATTATTTTATTATTGTCATCATTATCATGATTATAATTATTATTTACTATTACTATTACTGTTAACAATGTAGAAGACGATGATGATAACCATTATTATTATTATTACTAAAAATGTACATTATTATTTTAAAAACATACCTTATTATAAATGTCTGGAAAAGCCAACAGAATATATGCATCAAAAACTGTGTGTCTCCAAAAAAAAGAGAAGAAATTCATCAGTTATTTTAAGTCCTAAAATCAAGCAAAATTAACCTTCAAAACAGCAGCAGTTGCAGTGAGTCTTAAGAACAGCTGATAATTAAATTCAAGGCAGCAGCATCAAGTCATATTAAAACAGCTGAAAAATTTCATAACATCAGCAGCAACATGTCTTGAAACCAGCTGGGAATTAATTTGACGAATTGCAGCAGCAAATCTTATAAACAGCTGACAGTAAATTTCAGGAGAGCATAAATTAGTGTTAAAAACAGTTGGTATCTAACCATAAAACCTCATCATTCAAATGCTTAGAAACAGCTGAAATCTAATTGTAAAATATTATCATTCTAAGTTTTAAAAACAGCTGATATCTAATGGTAAAATACCATCATTCAGTCTTAAAAACAGCTGATATATAATTGTAAATTATAATCTTTCAAAGACTTAAATGTAGCTTTTGACTGAGTGTAAGCCTCAAAAATGTTATCACATTATAACTGAATGAACAAGTCTTTTGATACAGTTGACAAATCACAAGAAATTATTCACAACAGTAAATCATGAAAACAGTTGCAAATGTTTCACAATAAGTAAATAGAGGAGCTGAAATTCATTAGCAAGTCTTGAAAACAGCTGATAATGATAACACTATATGATGCAGTTTTTAAAAACATCACATATGAGATTTAGAAACTTTTACTATTTAAAAAAAAAAATGACTGATGATAACATGAGATAACTATTTT
Organism: Chrysomallon squamiferum; assembly: GCA_012295275.1. Lineage (NCBI taxonomy): Eukaryota > Metazoa > Mollusca > Gastropoda > Neomphalida > Peltospiridae > Chrysomallon > Chrysomallon squamiferum. Next base: position 17,873,184 of record CM022669.1, read on the forward strand.
TAAAACAGCTAATGACAGTATCATCTGACACATTAAAAATGTAACCGTTTTAAAAACAGCTGACAACACACTATACTTAAGTTAAAAAAACATATGATAAAACCTAAATATGAGTTTTAAAAACAGCTGATGACACAGTAGTATACAACACTTAAAAATGAGAAAGTTTTAAAAACAGCTGATGACAGAGTATACTATGAGTTTTAGAAACAGCTTATGACACTGTATACTATTTAAGTGCTAAAAACAGCTGATGACAAAGTATACCATGTAAATTTTAAAAACAGCTGATAACAGAGTATACTATTTAAGTGCTAAAAACAGCACAGTATACTATAACACTTTAAAAACAGCTGCTAACAGAGTATACTATTTAATTGTAAAAAACAGCACAGTATACTATAGCACTTTCAAAAACAGCTGATGACAAAGTACAAGACACTGGCATTGTCTGCAAGGTTTATCAAACTTACAGCAAGACGGATCAACCGGATACATGTTGACATCACCTCAGACTCAAGACTTGGTGTTCAGTGAATAATAAATCAATAGAGTCGTAGTAAATGTGATCACAGAACAGTTGATGAGCACACTCAGCTGATAAAACCACTTTGCTTTCCTTCACCAAGCAGGAAATTCAGCCTCACCAACAGTTAATAAGAAAGAAAGAAAAATATGCTGGCTGCCAGTATGGTTATCATTATGTCTTTGTGAATTCGTAATCACAGCAGAGTTCTTACCATACATTACCTATATACTTTACATATATATTAATTTTTACGTATGTTCACTAACATATATGCCAGCTGACAAGGATATCGGAATTGCAGTTTAGCTAAAAGACTTTTTGGCAGTGATGAATGGGTCATGAGAGACGAGAATTATATATACGTAACTACTGTTATTGATGTTCAAAATGAGTGAGAGGCGTTGAAACTGTATATTTCTTCAACAATGAAAGCAAGAATTCCTGGCAACATGTTGCAACAATTATAACAATTTTGTATTCAATATTTTAAACTTGTTTGTCAAGATCAATGATATTTCTCAAAACCAAGGCATTTTAATCAATGCGGTATTCATTTATCTTAAAATGTGAAATATTAGTTTATATCTGTGCTGTCCTGTTCTAATTAATGTCAAAATGAGAAATATTACTTTGTTTGTCTATGTAACATAGACAGTGAAATGTTTCATACATTTAAATATGTAATGTGTAATTCTGTAATAATTTATTCTATACTAGATATTGAATTATTTTCATTATGTATGTAATTCTGAATTATTTATCCTATACACATAAATGTTTTATTTATCTATGTATAAAATTCATTATTAATTTATCTTCAGTACTGAAATTTCTTTAATATCTGCTTTGAGTACTTTAGAACTAACTTTAATAAACTTATCTTCATTATCAAAATATTTTCATTATCTTGTATGTAATTCTGTATTAATTTATCCTGAATACTGAAATATTTTCATTATCTATATAATCAAGTATTAATTTATCTAGATACTGAAATATTTTCATTATCTCAGTATGTAATTCAGTACTAATTCACTTTAAATCATAGACTATCTTCTGTACTTTAATATTTTAAATATCCGTGCTTTATAATACTTACCATGTTATAATTACTATATTCTAAACAGAAGGGGTATACAGCTGTTTCAGATTTACCCTCACAACAATAATTAAGTTAAACATTTAAAAAGCACCTGCTCTAAAACAGCACATTTTCAGACTGGTTGTCTCAGAAGACAAATTCAATTATCAATAAAGGATGTTTGTCAGATGAGAATCAATCAATAACAGCTTTTCTATTTAGAAAAAATAAATGTTTTAAGTTAATTATTATTTAACTTCAGCAAAATATAAATATTTTCATATATTATTTTTTGTTAACTTTGTACATCTTCAGTCTAGTACAGAGAGTGAAAAGCAAATTAATTAAATCTGAACATGTGTGTACAGTGTGACCAATATTTCTTCAAAGACTGAGTAAAAAAACCTGTAACGCAATAACAAAACAGACTTTAAAAATAAGACTTGCAGAATTATTTCCCTTTGATTTATTCTCCAGTGATGAAATAAAAAAATATATATATCACATAAAGCAATTCTCACATTCACAAATTGTCTTTTTATTTATTTATGAATTTATTTTTATTTATTTATTTATTTTATTTTTAATTTTTAATTTTTAAAATTTTATTTTTCATTTATAACTTGGTAACACAAGAAGACATTTTAAATCTACTTTTGTAGTGTCATACATCTTGTTAAGGAACAAGTTATATCCTGATCCCTCTTGAATATAAATAAGAATAAAACTTGATAATACATCTACGTTTTAATTATACTAAATAATAAATGCATTGTAGAGAGAGAAATTACATTTTTCAAAATGCCTCAAACTTTTGATCAAATTAATTACTGATACGTAGCTAAAATGTACACATGATAAATGAATAATTTTGCATTTTACATGAAAAAAAAAAAAACACTTTTGTAATATAAATTATACTGCTTATAGCTTACCTACCAAGAACAGAATTAGTGTGAAGCTTACAAAAGAAAGACACTGTTTGCTAGTTGTATTTAATCTGATATTGTGTTTATTCACTATTGTATATATTTTTTTTGAATGAATATATCAGCATGAAACATACATATGAGTGCACATAACATATGAAATATTAAAATTAATTTGTTATTTTCATGAAATTTGTATGGTTTTTAACCAGTGAGATATTAACAAAAAAATATTCTGACATCCAGTGTGAGATTTGAACACAAGATTCTGAGATTACTGGTCACTTTCTCTACTGACTTGAATAAAATTTGGGATTTTATTTGTATCATATGAAAACTATAATATGCAAGAAGAAATGTGATATTTTTTGGAAAGACAGATCAAGAAAGATGCTAGGCTCAAAAGCATAGAAACCAAAGAGTAATAAGCTCAACTCTTTGAATTTTGAATGTATCTATAAGCAGGATTAAAGTTTTGTGATAAATTTGTCATGGTTAATAGTAATTTTTTAAATGAATATATGTTACTTCTACATTTTCTTAACAGATTACTATGAAAATATCTTTAATGCAGTCTGCAGACAGAATTAAAATTGTCACAGTTTTCAGTATATTTGTGGAGGTGGTAGTGTATTTATGTATCTTTCTATCCAATATATGGTAAAGCTGTACTGAAATTTTCATCAGAAATACCAACTTTGAAAAGGTTTGATAATCTTTAAAACACACTGGGAAAATAATTATAAAAAAAGAGTTATGCCCCTTTAAAAATACCGTTTTCTTATTTGTAACATTTCCCCTCCCCTATTTTAATGTTTTAAAGACATAAAAATTGTTTTAAATTTACTTTACTTTTGTTTCGCTATGCTTTCAAGGCAAGCTATAAAATTTACACTAAATATGTTGTTACAGTAATAAATTTTAAAAGAAAAGAAAGAAGTAAAATGTTTTACTGATGGACACATTAATAAGTTCAGACATTTATACACTCACATTTCTCTCTTATTAAATGATCTTTTGTATCTTTCTGCATACTTCATTTTCCAACTAGTTTGTCATAAATGGTTTAAATAACAGTAGCAGGTTGCATGTGTGGGGAGGGAAGCACATTTGTAATACCTGTTTATATAGCATTGTAGACTATAAAGTTAACAATAGAAGAAATATATTAAAAAAAATCATTTGCTACTGATTTCTTCTTGCATGAACTGTATAGTGTATAGTGCTATATAAGCAAAGACTACAGAAATTAGCTTTTCCTTCCATATTCACAAACACACATACAGACAGGTACAAACACACACACACACACACACACACACATACAGGTACACACACATATACACACAGATATATATATACACACACACATACACACAGGTACACACACATATACACACAGATATATATATATACACACACACACACACACACAGTACACACACATATACACACAGATATATATATATACACACACACACATACACACAGTCAGAGATTTAAAGTGTTTTCTTTACACATGCATACATACATACATACATACATAAATACATAAATGCTATATATGTATATAAAATAGTATTTAAGTTTTTAGTTTTTCTGTTAGCTGTTATGTGGTGGTATATTTTATACAGTAAAAATGAATGCAACAGCTGTACTCATTGATTGGTAGTATTATATACAGTCAGCTTGCTCTGTTCACTGTCCTCACATTTCTATCACAGGCAGTGGATAGCACCTTTTATTTGACAGACATAATTACAAACCAGAATGTCCAATAACTAATAATTTTATATATTATTTATAGCTGCATTCTGTATACAAACACACACACACACACACATACACCCACACACATTCTCACACACATGCACACATATATACACACACACACAGTCATTAAAACAACTTGCATACAAACATATTGAGACAGATACATATATATGAAAATAGTTGATAAGATATTCTTGTATGCATGTATATATAAAAATATCTATCCATTAACACACATATACAAAATACACACATTGATAACCACATATAGTCAAATATCCATCCTCAGATACATACACACACACACACACAGACATATGAGCAAACATAAATGCACAGCCTGACAACTAAACACAGACACACACACATTTACGTTTTGATATATGAACATGTATTTGCCAGTTAACAGGTGTCGCAATAAAAATGGCATATAACCTATAAGCTTACACTTTTCTTTGTGTTAAATTAGATATTTACATAAGCAGATAAGAAATATTTCCACCTTGATAAGACTGAGAACCTAGTTGATCTTGTCCAAATCTCACTTTTACTAGTTTTATTAGTACTGTGATACTTCATCTTCCATTTTGTGTAATATATGTATCATGTCTTTAATTATGTATGAATATGATTCACATCTTCAATAATGCATACTTAGGTGTATCATACATTTTATTATGTATAAATGTATGTTTCATGTTTATGATTGTATATAAATATGTTTCACATCTTCAGTTAACACTATTTCACATATTCTGTTAACTTTTAATTATTGAATTTCTGGATTATTATTCATCTAGTCCCAAATTCCTAATTTAAAGAATAATATCCTACAACAAATAGTATTATTATTCACCAATTCACTCCATAAAATATACAAAATCTGACAATACTGAAAAACCTTTACACCTACAGTACCACTTGTATACAACAACAATGTAATGATTTTCCAGTAGCATTTGCATTAACCTTTCATCTTTACCCACTTCAGGTAGCCACTTTGGTGGGTGGGTCTTTAATCCACCCAGAAACAGGTGGGCACTTTATCAATGTCAAATATCTTCTGCGGACACAAATGACGTGACAAACATTATTTGGCTTCTTTGAGGAGCAAATTCGAGTTGAATCTTTGGAACTGCCAGTAAAAGTGAAGACCTCCATTCATCATGCATGAAGTGTCAATATTTCACTCAAACAGAAGCTAATGTGGCCTGCACATTTGTGTACACCACTCTGAAACATACACCTCTGCTGCGTCACGGTAGTTTGAAAAAGGAAAATAAAAATCCTTATTTCCTTATTCAGAAATAATTTGTCATGTCATAGAAGTGAAATAATGTGTAGAGATTCATAGCACCGTGGGAGAAAAAAAATCATCAACAATTGGTATACATTTCAGAATATTCTACAACTGTTTAGCTGCAGAAACATTTAAAGTTATTGTTGTTGTTGTTGTTGTTGCTGATGTCATCATCATCATCACCATCATTATGAAGGATACTTTGTTGAAAATTATATAAAAATTTTTAAAAACTTTTTAATTAAAAGGGAATGACAATAAAATCAATATAACTAAATGTAATTCCATTATGAATAAATATAATTAGTTTTAGATTGATTTGCCCATTTATAACACACACACACACACACACACATGCATATTTATATAGAATTTATTTGTCTTCTTAATTAATCAAAAACTGAAATAAATTCAACATAATCAAATGCAGGTTATAGTAAATAAGGTAATATATTTTAAACTGTTTTGCCAAGACAGTTATGATACATAAAATAAAAATAAACTTACCAAATATCATTTTACAATGAATAAATATTACAAAGATTATATGTAAGAATCCTTCTTAATTAATCTAGAACTGAAATTCAGTATAATCAAACAGGTTCATTATAAATAATGACACAAATAATAAACTGATTGCTAAGATACAAACTATTAATAATAAAAATAAATAAATAAATAAAAACTTTTGTTAAGTAGAAAAACATTGTGTAAGCAAATACATGATGAAGAAATATTATAAAGGTTATACATAAAAAAACACAACCCCCCCCCAACTTTATAGTTAATCAAGAATTGAGTTATAGGTTTGTGATGAATAGGTAACACATTTCAAATTCAGTATAAAATATGTTCCACATAGCAAATATAATTTCACGACTGGACAAATATCACAAAGACTGCACACAAAAACTGTTATTAATTCATCAAAAACTAAAACAAATTCAATATAATCAAAACAGGTTCATGATGAATAAGGTAACATATTTTAAACTGTTTTGCTGAGTTAGGTCTGGTCACGATTTCTCTTGTTGTTGTGGTAGTAATATTGATGTATGTAGTTGCTGCTGCAGCTGTTGCAGGTAAGTAGTAATATAATGCCAATGTACCTTTCCACACATTATTCAACCAACGATGACTAACAGGAGTACAAAGAAAATATAACATGGATTTTTTCAGATTATTTTTTCATTCTAAAACATTATTTTTTTTTTTCCTAAACAGTTTTTATTACACCAGATACAAAACCTGTTAATTATTCCTTAATATTATATGAAAAAATATTTCCTTAATATTATATACAAAATAATACTGAATCAGATCAAATATTGCTGATTTGGGCTGAAGCATAAAATGACCATTAGTACATTTTAACTTTTGTTTATTTCAAACAAGCATCCATTTACTAGCTAATCTAAAGAGATAAAAAGAGGTAACCTTTTCTTTTTTCCTATGTAAAATACAAACCTGGACCAATAAATACTTCTCTATATTATTACAAATTCATTTAAAAAAAAAAGAAGAAAAAAAAAAAGATAAATTTATTCAAAATGAATAATAAACCAGCTTTATTGATAAATTGAAGGATTTATTTTAATTTTGTTTATTTTTAGTAATTATTTCTTTCCTAATGCATATGTAAACTTTCTCATATTTTTTGCTTGTGTTAATCATCAATGCATTGATTATTTCCTTCTTAAAACATATTTAAATTATTTCATGTCTTCCTTCATGCTTCTTAAATAAGAATTAGGGACATGCTGTAGCTCAGCACAATTTTTAACAGTGAATAAAAAACAATAAACCACACTTGAAATTTGAAAAAGCAGCTGTTCTTCCACAATAAATAATATGAATGTAAATTAATACCATAATACAAATCATCATTGGAAAATACATTTATTATAAAAATGTATATGGAGAGGCTGCAGAATCTCATCAGAATATTATATCAGTGCTGTCAGTATAATTTTTTAGATAAGTCTAATTTAAAAAAAACAAAAAAAACATCATAGCCTAAATAAGAACTGATGAATATACTAGATAAAGTTTGTTTCCATTATGCAACAGAAAAAAATCCCTAAAACATTATTAGCCAAAAAACAGTGGTGGTGAATGCAAGATAATGTTAATTTCATTATACAGAAGAAAAACAAAAACTCTTAAATATTATTATTCAAAACCAAAGCTGGTGCACATACTAGAAAAAAAGTTATTCATTATATAGAAAAGAAATCTATAAAACATCACTAGCGAAAATTAAGTGGAAGTGCATACAGCAAATGTGTTGTCCCTTCTAGATCTGATTATTATGGTTTTATTCCATTGTTTAATTAACAACCCACAGAAAAGTTTCCTGGCTACAAGAATAAGAAAAGGAATGCCAAGTTCTGTTAATGAATGTGACCTGAGAGGACTTATAACACAGCATTGTGAGTATCCATGCATAAGAAATGCAGTAAAGTCATGTTTCAGCTGTTTGCTTTCAGGCTCAACATTTTTGACTGAGAAAATACTGGTAAATAAAATGAACAACTTTATGTCAAGTGCTATCAACATTTTAAGTCTGAGTCATCTGAAAGTGTACATTTTGATAGTATATATATATATAGTGACCAAAATAGATAATAATAACTTCCGAAGAATTTGTTTTATTTGAACTTAGTTACCAATCTTTGCCAATAATAAAGTTTGGCTGTACAAGGTTGCTTAGAAAATGACATTCAGTGTGATGTTATTTCATCTGCATTAATGTTAAAACATATATTTATATTTAAAACGAAAATACTACTAATAAAATGAAATAATAGTAATACTAACAACAAAATTACTCATAACATAAAATGAGTAAATAATTGTAATAGTACTGAATTTAGAGTTTATCCAGGAATATTTTCATTTTGGGGAATAAATGGTTTTGCAATAAAAAGGAAAAATGTTACCTAATTCATTCTCACAAACTTATTATTTTATTGGCAAATTTTAAATAACAGTCACTAGAAAAATATAACAAAAGAAAACAATAACTTGAGAAGTGTGTGTGTGTGTGTGTGTGTGTGTGTGTGTGTGTGTGTGTGTGTGTGTGTGTGTGTGTATGCTTGTAAGTATGATGTATTTAGATTCTCTACTACCACAATATCATAGTGCTTTATACAAAGAAAAAAAAAAGGTAAGGAAAAGAATTTTAATCTATCTGTTTTGAAAACAACCATAAAAAAAAAGGAAGGAAATGAATTAAAAAAATTAAAAAAGGAAGAGATACAAAAAAAAAATGAACATGGAAAATAAAAATACACTATTTATATTCTATATCTCTATAAAAATATAAGCATAAATTTATCCAAGTGTCCTTATAAACCCTTCTTGGTCTGTGTTTCCCCGGACATCCATTCAGCTCGAGCAATCAGGCATTGGATTGAGTATCATGGCTAAAGCATTCTGAATAACAGCGTTGCCCGAACAAAAGGCTTTGTGTTAGTAAACACAATATCTAGACTGTTGGTGTCGCAGGGTTCCTACTCGGGTGGAAGACAGCTGTTGAACAGAGTTGAAAGGTATACACGATACGAAAGAACTGTTTGATAACACAAGTGAAAGACTTGAAAAAAAACTGGCAACTCGACTCCTGGCTGTGCACCATTTTAAAATCCATTAATTGAAATACAAATAACTTTTTCCTCAATTAGTACCAAGAGAGAGCGTTTTTCAAAGGTAACATACTTTCCAGCAGCTGTATAGGAACAATTTTTTTTTTTTTTTTTTTTTTTTTTATTTGTACTTGGAAATAGTGAGTAATGTAGGAAAGCTCTTGTATGGGTATTGGCACTTCAGTACAAAATGTTTAATATGATATTACTGGTAATAGAAATGTCAGTGTATGCAATCATGTAATAACATGACAGGGGGTGTGTGTGTGTGTGTGTGTGTGTGTAAACATAAATCTATATACATATACAGACTTTTTAAAAGAAAGTAGTTAAAACAATTTAATTATATATTATTTCATCTATTTGCATTTATGACTATATATATATATATATAATGAAATATATCAAAATTGCATTAACATTTGCTCTTACAAAGACATAATTATTCATATAAGTAAATTTATTTAAAGAAAACATTTATTTAAGGAAACCTGTCTGTCAAATGAAATATATTTTATTGAATTTCTGTTTGTGTCTATCTATATATATGTAAATGTGTCAGTATGGTTTAGAATGTACACATTATTTTGATATGTAGTTATAGATATTGATTTTTATGCAAAAATTCTGAAAAACGAATAATAGATTAACTTTGAAAAAATATAATAAATTAACAAATAAATAAAAATAATAACAAGACAGTATGTTTTATGTATGAGTGTATGTGTGTATATATATATATATATATATATATATATATATATGTTCATAAGCATACACATGTATATATGTGTATGCTGTCAAGGTATGTTTAGTAGATGTATGCCAAATATCAATTAGACATAAAACAAATAAAAAACAGAACAAAATAAATGACATCATGCTTCTTTTCCGTTTATGCACTGAAATCTATACATTTAAAAAAAAACTGAAACCTTAGTTTGTTTAGGTATGCATTAAGATTTCCTGTGTTGACTATAGGCAGTGCCTTTTAACACTTGTCTTAATCTGTGCTTGCTTTATCTTCTCCCATTTAATTGTGAGTCAACACACAGTTTTCACACAGAGAACCAAATATGCTACGTTTTAAAACCAGAATTTCAGTTAGTCAAACCAAGATAGATAAAAAGTTCTATACCTGATTCACACTAACAATTTAAAATGTCAACAGAATTTAAAACAAATAAGTTAAAATGTCTTTTAGTTGTCCATAGAAGTAAATACACACATATTTTGTGTGTGTGTGTTTATTGAGAGAAAAGTAGAAAAATCACACACACACACACACACACACACACACACACATAAAGACTGAAATGGGAAATGGTCAAATATGCACACCACTGAAAACTGACCAACCAATCTGTCAGACCAATACCATTGGGCTACTTTGCTAATATTTATCAAAATAAGTATGTTCATACACAGATGTGCCAAATAATTTTTCGCTAGTGTCACTTACATTCTGGATGAAATGAATATTTTTACATTTTTCATCAACTAAGATATAAACTCTGTATCACTTTGCTAAATGTTTAATAAACTGCTACACAATATTGATATTGGTTCATTGGTCACCGTGGAAACCAAGCTGGTTCAGATTTTATCTGAATCTGTTCTGTTTTCAGAAAAAAAGTGCATAAAAAAGATAACTGCTAATAATGATTTTTATTTGTGATGTGTTACCATAGCTTAATTGTTTTTGATTTTTTTTCACTAGAAACCCATATAATTTATTTTCAAACAGCTGCCAGTTTAAGAAGGTTTGTTGTTTTCTCATTCTCTAAACTGAAGTATGTTAATCCTAACCATGTTTGCAACATTTTTTAAAAGATTTTATTTATGTATAAAAAATTAACTGGAACTTTTATCATTGTTTTATTACAATGAAGTTATTACACAATGAATATAATTACATCTTTTCTATATGTGTTTGACATAAATATGTATCCTTGAACATTTGTAATGTAATTCAGACAAATAAGAAACATCTTCAATATGGCCGCCAAAAACTATGGTTTTGTTCTAACATGTTCTTAATGTCTGAGTTCTGAAAATGTAAATAAAATTCCTCATACATACTGTACTGATGTAAAATTGATATTGTTTTGTAATTAGGAAGAAAATGTTAATAATACTTCACCTATACACTTCATTATTATTATATTATTATATTATCATTTTGTAATTAACATGAAAGCATAAATAAAAATCCACAAACATACCATACTTATGTAAAATCAATACTATTTTGTAATTATGGTGAAAATGTTTAATAACACACCTCATACATACTGTATCTATGTTAATTATTATTGTTTTGTAATTGAAATGAAAATATTGTTAGATGAAAACTGTACCTAATGTAATAAAAGTCCTCATACATACTGTAGCTATGTTAATTATTATTGTTTTGTAATTAAAATGAAAATATTGTTAGTTGAAAACTGTACCTAATGTACTCTACAGGTAAGGTCCAATTAGCGGTTTAACAAACAAACATACAGCCAGGTGAAAAATCTCTCAGATCCTTGTTAAATGACCCCATACACAAAATACATCACAGGTCTTTGGGTCAAATCAAAGGTACAAAAAACACTGAGCCAAATTTGTAACTTGCTGCTGGTCAGATAATTTTTATGTAAAAAATATTAAATATATAAGTACACACACACACACACACACACATTAAAGATTTTTATTTACAGTAATTCAGAATATTTTAAAGGGTTTATTTTTTTGTGCATTTTCTTTTAGGTTTAATTCAAAGAACTTCATTATTATTCTTTCTTTTTCTGAATATCAGAATGAAAAATAAAACAAAAAAAAAAAAATAATTTATAATGACTATAATACTAAAGAAATATTATAATATTGATTTAAAATGCTTGTTTACTACAAGAATCTAGTTCAACACCATATGCTAGTAATAAACCACAAACAACATGTTTTAAATTTTTTTTTTTTTTTTTAAATACATAAAACATCTTCATATTACATTGCACTGAAAGTACTTTCAAATATAACACACAGCAATAGCATGTCACAAACAAAACAGCATGAAACCAGCAACAACAAATAAATGTACTCTGGAATCTTGTCTTTATTATTATCTTTATTTTTTATTATTACTGTTTTATATATTTATTTATATATGTCACTGTCTCTGTACTTTTAACAGCTGAGTTTATCATTCTACACAGCATATCATATTTATTGCACATATACATGCTTTTATTTAACCATAACTCTTGTCTACATTCTTATATTACAAAAATGTAACTACATTTTTCAGTTCTTTTATTATGAGTTATGTACTGTTGTTATGGTCAGTGGAGATAAGAGAAGAAACCTGCACAATGGTTTGCTACTCTTTGTTTTTTTTTAAAAGCAGCAATAACAAACAAATTTGTTTCACCTACCAATAGACAGTAAAGTACAAAGCATAGCGTTTGATATGCTGTGGAGCCATACTGGAATAGGAAACATAGCAATTTTTTTTCAGACAATGCTACAACTTATTCAGATTCAGTTATACATTAGAACATGATTTTTAATTCTATTTGAAATGAAATATAAAATTAATAAAAACTAATTTCTTAAGAATGAACAAATGTTCAAAATAACTTCAAAAATAAAAATGTTTAAAACAAATTTAAAAAATAAATAAATAAAAAAAATTATCAGATACATCTTTATTTTTATTTTTTATTTTCCTTAGGGCCAGTAAAGTCTACATTGTACACCATATAATCACGTATTTAATGATCTGTGAAAGTAACAGCTACCTTACTATCTTTTAATTACTTTATCAGCTAAAGCTCATAAATTCTGCATGTTATATATAAAAGAAAAGAAAATACAACATCAGACATTTGGCTGAACCTTCTGGTTACACGACAACCATGCTTGATCAGTTTTCTGCTTGAAGTATGCTAAAAAATAGTCATCAACATGTATTTTCTGCATGTAAGGGAATATAAATTATAATTTATCCTGAATTCACTACTGTTTCATGATGAAGACTAGGACCAACACTGATGTGTATGGATCCTGAATTAAGCACACAAACTGAATTTGGTGTGTGTGTTTGTGTGCACACATACACCTGCATATATGTAAAACAAAAACACACATACAAACATGTACATACACACCTTATCTTGTTTTAATTTTTAATTCTTATTATTATTTATTTTATTTTGTATTTTATTTTTCAAACTGAATCTAATATTCATTTCACAGTTATAATTTAAAAATCAATAGCTGTAACTACATATTAAAATAAAAATAATATATACTTATTTATTTATTTTATTATTATTATTATTATTATTATTATTATTACATTTTTTTAATAATATAAATACCTATTTTTTCTCTGCATGGCAAATTTGAAGTCCAATAAATTACATTAAAACAAAATAGTATGCTGGGGATCATCTAGATATATATAATGTACAAGGTTCAAACATGCTTGTTGTGGACATGGCACATGGCATGTCTATGAAAGGTCTGGTTATGTATGATTGTACTAGCAGTAAAGCTAGATTTTGTACTGATATCACTTATTTTGTTGTAATCTTAGCAAAATGACACTCCAGGTATTATCCATCAGACCATGAATGAAGATAGTGTCTACATGAAATCATGAATGCAGGTACAAGAGCCTATTGAAATCTCGAAATAAACTGAAAAGAAATTCCAGAACAAAAATCTGTAAATTTTCAAACAAGTTCAGAAATGTATTAAAGGCAAACAGACTAAAATATCAAAGTCTGATTTAAAAATTATTAAAAAAAAAAGAAAAAATAATTTGGAAACTTTTTTCATTTTGTAAACAGAGAACTATAAAACACACACACACACACACACACACACACACACAGCTAATCAGTAAATGAACTTAACATGGTTCTTTATTTACTGAATTAAAACTGTCAACTTGTTTCATAAATACACTGAATTACATTTTTCTTCCTATTTAGATGTGAGCAAATTTATTTACTTGCAAAATTTTATATACTTTCAAAATATTTTTCCACGACAATATTTAAGTATGACTTGGTGCAGTTTTTGTTTGTCCATGAGTGTAGTTTCAGTAGAATTTCAAACTACTAGAAAATAACAGTGTGATATCAACATTTTATTAAAGCAAAGCTACAGTATTTTTCTTTTACATTTAAAAATTATTCACCAAAATTATTATGCATTTAACATTACATTTGTTAATTTATATTTTTTATTTATTTATTTATTTACTTTGAATGTTCCTTTATCAGTTTAATATCTAAAAATCATTAAAAAAAAATATTTAATTAAAAATTATGCATGCAGCAGATGTTGTGTTGTTTTTTTATTTATAATACATCACTTGCATATTCCTATCACAACTTAATATGCACAGATGCAAAATATATAATTTATTTTTCCTTAAAAACAAGTTTTAACAACAAGACATTTATCTGAAAAACACAAGTCTGTTTTTCCACTAACTAATTAGCTGAAGTGATAGGCTGTAAAGAACTGTTGAAAACCATTTAGGCATTTCTGACATTTAATATATCTTCCTTTCAAAAGTAGAGATCATAAAGCAAGGTGTCAATCCTTGAAAAAAATTACTGGACCTTGAAACTATCTACACACAAAAAAAAAAACAAGGTTATATTTGTAAGTAAAAATGCGCAACCATCAACTAAACCCCAAAGAGACCATCTGTATCTTTTTTTTCTTTTTCTAAATTGTCACACCAATGATTTCAATTCAGCATCAGAATTTTACAAACTACTGGAGTGTTAATAATGCACTTGTGAAATTATGTGAATGTATTTGTCAAAATATTTTATTATTATCGGTTATTACTTGTCAAACACATGTTGTTGTTGTTATTTTTAGAGTTATTTTTATAATGTTGGTACAAGGCAAGAAATTCACAGATGTCATTCCAAAAAGTATTTTCATCAACATGTAGCAAGAAATTGTTTTTACATGTGCCCTCAATTACAGATAGGAATATTAAAGCATTTGATTATCCAGTCATTGAGAACTGGCTAGAACTAGTAAAAAACCACAAGAGAGAAGTAAAGATGGATTGATCCTTGTGCTTGGATTATAATACCATTACTCTCAAAACTGTATCTCACTTCTTTTACATGTTTTAATAAATAAAATTGCTTTATGTAAAGTTATGATGCTACATATAATACAAATAAAAGGAAAGTGGCAGAACTTAAATTTCGTAAATTGTTAATTCATCTTGAAATGCTTGCAAATATATAATCATATGGTTAGTAATTAAATGATAATGTATTACAAACATATTATCTACAAAAGGGAAGTAGCAATAATGGTGCTTCTTGTGGTGGTATTAGTAGAAGTAGCAACAGCAGTAGTATTAACATTTGGATGGTAGGTTTGCTTAATGTTTTTACTATAAGTGTTATATATGATCATTTTTACTGATAATTGTTTCTGGTTATCCACAAAATTTTCAATACAATAAATACACTTCCATAAGTTTTAACAATAAACACATATTCCATAATCAAACTCCTACCTGAATCATGCTGCTGATCGAGCTTCAAAATAAAATTATTATTAACTTTTCAAGTAAAATAAATAAATGATAATTTGCTAGAGTTTTCTTCAGCCTAACATATATATATATTCCAAAACCTTCTTGGTACAAATCTCTCAAACGTTGTCTTTGCAAAGGTTCCTTTAAATGTGGCTGGCATTAAACTGAGACAGTGATCAGCAAATAAAGGTTATGTTCAGGTGAAGCTCTTTGTCCTTTGAGGCATGTTTGGGAGGAGAACATGTTACATAATTTTTACTAAATCCCTAAAGCAAACATGCTGGCTGTGTGGTCTAGAGATTGTAAAAGACTCTAGTGTTGACAGGGCAACGTGCAGTGTTGTTTTTGTTCTTCTGTGCAAAGTATAATTAAATTTGTTTTCAAAAACTGGACATTGTTAATAATAACAACAATAAACACAGCAAGAAGAAGAAAATTAAAAACATAAGAAATATCAGGTAGAGGATCTATTGATTATAAACAAAGACATAATTGGCCTTCTTTAAATATTATATTACATATAATACAATGATGATGACAAATGTAGAATTTAAAAAAATTGAAAAAATTGGCCAGACATTAAAAAAAATATATATCTGATCCTCAGAAAATAAGATATGTACTAATAAAATTTCTGAATTCAGAAGTCCATTTGTGAGTCAGTGAAAGCTAAGTCTAATCTAGCTGGCTGTTGTAGTAAAAACAAAAATAAAAAATAAATAAATGCATTAAATAAAGAAAAAATAATTATTTAAAATGAAAAAAATAAGCTTTAATCCCCTCCTCATCCCAAACTTAATTACAATAACACAATGACAAAGTACTAGTGTACAATAAAAGTTTTAAGAACAGGATTGTCAAGAGAGTTTATAAAAGTTGAGTAAGTACTGCACTGTTACCTTGACCTAGCAGAACTATTGAAATTATTGAGACCTTCCTTCCAGTACACAATTATACAAATTAACTATGTAGGATTGGTCATAGCTATTGTTAGAAAGCTAACTTGCATGAAAAAGTATGTTTAATGACAGAAACTTTCCTATTTTTCATCGTTATTGCTGAAAGAGAAAATATTTAGAAACATCAAGAGCCAAACGATGTTTGTGTGGGTGTGCACAAACATGGATGCATATGCATGTTTGTATTAATATTTTTTATCTTTTAATCATTTTAGTATTCAATGGCTGTTTACTAACTAATAGGACTTCCAAATAAGTTTAGCTTTATCTATCTTGGAACAATTTGCATTTTTAACAAAATATTTTTATAAGGGTATTACATTTACACTGAATGAATTATTTTGTTGGCAATGACATTAAAACAATGGTTCTTGATGGTATCATGAAATAATTATTTTTCGTTAGTATCATGTCACAACTGACTTAATTGTTCAGTCATATTTACACTGAAATTATCGTCCTACCTCAAAAACGTTTGAAATTGTCAACTCTTCTGAAGAATTAGTGTAAGTGCAAGAGTCCAAGGATTCCAAATCTTCAATCTGAGATTCGTCATAGTAGGTTCCCAGACTCTGGCCCTGAAGCAAGCTGCACCTACAGGCGTGTTTTGATGTGACGGGCAGCTCCACGACAGAGGACCAGCGACGTGCATACATCACAAGTCATACCCAAAACAACGACATGAAAAACTCCAATTTGTTCTCAAAGTGAATGAAAAAAAACTCCACAATTTTTTTCTCAAACACAAATGAAAAAATTCCAATTTTTAATTTTTTTTCTCAAGGCACAAAGATAAATTCCAGTTTTTTCTCTCAAACAAATCAAAATAAATCCAATTTCTTTCTCAAGGTAAAATGAAAAGATCTGATTTTCTGTAAGAGAAATGGAAAACTCCTAATTTAGTTTTAAAGCAAATAAAAAGTTCCAATTCTCTCTCAAGACAAATTGAAAACTTCAAGTAACTCTCCAGGCAAATGCAAGACTTCAGTTTTTTTTCTAAAGGCAAAGTAAAGAAAATCTCATTATATTTTCTCTAAGAAAAGTGGAAAAACTTCCATGTTCTCTCCAGGCTAATGAAAAACTGCACGAACATTTTGTTATAGTTTTATGCAAAACAGATAAACCTGAATGCAGATAAGCCCAGGTGTGTTGCAAATTCAGTGGTTCATATGAACAATTAACATAATTTATGTTGATCCTTAAAATCAAATTTTTTGTTTATTATTATTATTTTTATTATTATTATTATTATTTATTTATTTTTTTTTTTTTCTTCCTTCAGTAGACAAATTAAATTTTACATGCTAAACAAAGTGAACAAACTATTTAAAAATCACAGTTGATACTCTGATGGAATATAAAAAAAAAAAGATATATATTAATTCTATTTCCTTTAATTATGCATTAATTTTTTCTACTTTTTTTTTTTAAAAAAAAAAAAAAAAAAAAAAAAAAAAAAAAAATTGTATTTCAATTATAAAACCAATACATACTTCTCAACAATTAAAACATAAAACTGTGTCCCAAAAAGACCAAGTAATAAACTTTATCCTTTCATCCATGTACAAAAAAATCTCCTTCCTAATCCGTTTTTATTCGTGTATCTCATAATCCTGAAACGACAACACGAAATCCGAGTACAGTCCTTCAATAGATTCCTTCTTTTTCTTTTCTCCCTGTCAGTCCTAACAGAATATAATACCTCTACATCAGTCCAGATAAATCCATTCCAGGTAACAAACGAGAGAGCTCACATACATGCTGGTGTCACAAACACACTGAAGTTCTCAACTTTAGCGTATCTTGCTCCATACAAAACAAGCCATCCGTCCACAGCTGTGTTACTACATACACCTTTGATCAGCTGTTCATAGATTCAAGCTAGAATCCATTACAAAAATACAGTCTACCGCCGCTATCGCTATTCCACACCATCTAGGTTTTGTAACAAATAAACAGTTTCAACGTGATAATTTATAATAAAATATTAAAAAAAAAAAAAAAAAAAAAATTTCTATGTTTTAATCATATCAGTTGTTGAGACTGCGTTACAAGTTCAAAAACAACAACAATAACAACCTGATCATGGTTAAAATCATACAGGTGTAAAAAAAAAAAAAAAAAAAAAAAAAAAAATCTATCACAAACAAGTTTTAGCTCCCAATGAAAGGTGCAATATCTCTTTCTATTCCATTAATCTGGGTAAGCTGAGAGGGTTTTTGTTATCAAGTTTACAAAGGCTAATTGCCGTGTTTTCTCGGCTCCCCGAATCTTTCAGCAGAGAATGAAAGTAGCACAATGCAGCATGTGTCAAACACACATGGTGCATACATACCTGTGAGTGTGTATACTACAGTGTGAAATATAATGTGTATCAACTCGTATGATACAGGCTGTTGTGTTTTGATGGCTTAATCAAGGGTGACATAGAGAATACATGTATTTATATTTTTTCTTTATTCTCAATAACAGTCAAAAATAAATAAATAAATAAATAATACTGAATATTTTCTATCAATTTATTTATTCATTAATAGAAAAAAATGATTGGCTGTTTTGTGAAAATTACTTAAAATGTTTTATTTAGGAAATTCTCTTGTTTACATTTAGCACAAAAAATTAACATTCAATTCAGAAAATTCCTTCAGTTACCTTCAACTCAGGAAATTCCATTATCCACATTTAACTCAATAAATGTCCTTATATAACTATATAAAGATCTTTATAATTTTTTATTTTCCTAATTTAAAAAAAAAAAAAAAAAAAATTAAAAAAAGGGAATAGAAAAATGAAAAATTCCAGATTTAATAACAAATTCACAAGCTTCTAAATTATTAAAGTTAAGTCAATAAAACTCTGTGCACTCTACCAGTATATAAAAAAATACCGTGACAATTAATATGTTGTTTAAAAATTTACACATGATTAAACAAGTACAGACGATGTCTGTAGTTCTTTACATTAATGCCGGACAATTATTTCATAATGCCAGTCATTATGCTGTACTTCATCATAAAAGGTAGAGAATGTCACTTATTAAATTCCCAGTAGGCCACCACTATCCCACTATCCGAAATGTTGTCACTACACAGCAATTCTGCATAATACACCCAGATCTGAGTTTATTCATCTTTCATAATATACGCACTCATGCATACCATAAAACATGTAACATTCTTAAGAAACATAAAAAAAAATATATATATATATATAAAAGTCATCTTAAAAAAAAGAAAAAGAAATAAGAGATTTTAAATATTCAACACCTTATGTACTGTTAGTGTATGTGTATTTATAAATGTGTACATATATATATATAATAAACACATATATTTATATATATAATGCATTATTATGTAATACCTGTATTAATTTTAATATAGAGTGAAAATCAAAGCATTACTTTTATTAATTCTGTTGTAAGTTAAAAAAATATTAATATTTTAAGCTTGCTTAAGTGTACTTATACTTTAAAAATAAATAAATAAATAAATAAATAAATAAATAAATAAATAAATAAACATTTAAAAAATAAATAAAAACAAAAAAACCCAGTACTTTTACTAACTATATTTTTTTATGATTTCAGGTGAGTTTATTATTTGTTACAGGTTACTGATCTTTGCTAATAATAAAGTATAATATTAAAATGACAAGTTGGTGATAATTCTAGGTAATTTCTTTTTTTTTTTTTTTTTTTTACTTGAATGATGTCATTTTGTACAAAACAGCATAATAAGAAATTCCTGACAGATTAGGGAAAGGGTATATGCAATTCATTTATTTAGATTAAATGTTAATACTGATGATGGTGATGATGATGATGATGATGATAATAATAATAATAATAATAATAATAATAATAATAATTTAACTTCAAGCTTAATACCACACATTTGAACTATACTTGTATGTACTAAGTTGGGTTCATGAATTCAGATCACGTTAACTTCAAGGCAACGATAAACATCTAATACACAACTGAACACAACATGGTAGGCTTCAGTACATGCCTAACAGAGTGTAATCCACAACTTTATCAGATGATACAGAAAATGAGGCAAGTCAAAGATTGTTCACCAACAAAAGACTCATAGTCTGGCTATGAAACATTCCCAAAGGGGTGCAAAAAGTAAACTTTTAATCTTCTGTACAATCGGCCAGGCAAATTATTCTGCTGAATCATTAGGGTACATGAAGCATTAGGAAGATTCTAATTGTGTTTCTGAAGAAATTAGTTTTTGTTGCTTCATAAGGAAATTTTAGTGTGTTTTTTGTTTTGTTTTGTGGGGGAAAAGAGTGGGGTGTTGTTGTGCAACGAGGAAGTGTATGCAGATGTTCAGAAGATAAAGGAAAAAGGAAAAAGGAAAAAACTTACGTAAATAAATCGAGTTTTAGTTGTTAGAAATTGTGTCATTTTCTAGTGCATCATCAAATGTAAAAAGGCTAAATGCAGATAAGGAATTTATATATTTATATATGTAAATGCAAACACACACACACACATACATGCACACATACACACCCACATATACATATAGAAATGCATATAGATGATACAGTATATAAATATGCAGCTACCACTGAGCATAAATAAAAACACCTACACATGCACAAATATTTATATAGACACAAATAAATACAAAATGTAGAGCACAAAATCCAAGTTATAAAGATCTTTTAAATATTCAGCACATTAATCAAATTTTTTTTTTTTTAAATATATGTACATCCTCACAAATACATACGTATATACTTATATAAACCAATGAAAATTTTGTTTAGATCATGAACTGTTATGCAAGTTTTAGAAATTACTACACAATTTCAAAATGTAATAATTTTTTAGAATGTTGCTGATCATGTTCCTTTCACAAAACACAAACACAAACACACATATGTACACATATACACACCACTTCATTCAAATACATACTCTCATTCACACACACAAACACATATAAACACACACACACACACACATAAACACACACATGTAAACATATACAGACACACACACACACACGCACACTCACATACACACACACTCACACACACTCACACACACAGAACTTCTATAGTCTACATTTTCAATCCTTATCATATTATTTTACTTTATTTAACAATTAAATATTAATCCTCTTTCATTGAATAAATGAACCAAATCTACAACACTTTCATACACTGATGATAATACTAGTTATATCAATTTTTCTACAAATTAAAAAACAGATGCAACCCTCCATGAATACAGACACTACCACAGAATACTCTGCAAGTATAAAAACTAGGTTACTGTTATTCATCAGTTGTTGAAGCGAATATTTAATGATAACAAAATGAAAATGTGAGAATAAATATACATGTTCTATATCTGCAGCCATAAAACCTGTGAATAATTTACTGTCACCCTTTGTTGTTTGTTTTAACAGACAACCAGAATTTCCATGAATTATTTGTAAGAAAAACATGTTTATCAATATCTAGAAACATTAATTTTTATTAAAATAACAACATTCTTATCACAATATCTTTTCTAATTTTTTCATTTTTTTTTTAGAATCCCTTTGCTTCATCTATATATAATATACAATAATAAATTTAGAATTTAGAATTTAGAATTCAATTTTTGTGAATAACATACAGACATATATAACACATTTATAAGCATATTTATAAGTAAAGGTTACAGCCCTTTTATAATAATTAATTATTTCCATTTTTCTATTTAAGTGGTTTTGAATTATTTTATTTATTTATTACTACTACTACTATTACTGTTATTATTATAATTATTATTATTTGTTCAGTTTTTTATTATTATTTTTTAAAATGTTTTTATTTAGTTTGTTTTCATACGTTTTCTTTTCAATAATAATTATTTTTGCTCAAAATTATTTTGTAAAAACAAAATAATAAAGTTTTCCAAAGTAAGAATCTTCACTATGGCTATCATAATTTATTATATAAAATACCAGACATCTATGTCATTTGTCATATATTATGGCAAAAAAACACAGAAAAAACCCCTGATAAAACAAATAATTTACATGTGTATATTTTTTAATTATAATACTAATATGTTTAAATATATTCTACATGTAAATTTATAAAATATAGATTTAAACTTAAGTTTTCTAATGCTGTTCAAAATATTTTGTAATTTGTGGTCTAAAAATTAAAATAAACAAGTAAATAATAATAATAATAATAATAATAATAATAATAATAATAATAATAATAATAAAATTAATAATCATAATAATAATAAAATTAATAATCATAATAATAATAAATATAATATATAAATAACAACAACAACAACAACAAACCAAATGTAATTTACATCAAATATTTTGAAGATATCAATTTCACTTTATTTGTATTATTAGTATATAAAATAAACACTTACTTCCATTGTTTCTGTCTGTTCTAAATAAATATTATGTATTGTTGATGAACAGATTTCACTTTTAGTAACCAGAACCTTTGTTATCAAGATGTTGTTAATTAACAAGCTATCAACTTGTTGTTCTAAGATTTCTCAAACACCTCACTAAAGTTATTGTTGTTGTTGTTCAATATATTTGTTTATAAATACACAGTAATTTTTAAATAAGTTTTAAAAATGTTATTGCAACATTTGGCTAAATTGATCATACTTTCAAAAACAAGCAAACAAAACTGGAGTGTTTTTTAATTTGTTTATTTTATGTTTTTTTCTAAATATCTAAATTTTGGAGGTACCAGCTGTTTTTTTAAATATTATTATATAAATTTACAACATTTGGCCTATTTAACAGTACTTACAAAAACAAAGAAAGAATAATATTTTTTTAAATTCAAAATGTTAGGGATACAAAAAATACTAATTTTCAATTTAGCAAAAAGTTGTAAATATATATATATATATATTTACAACTTTTTGCTAAATTGAAAATTCTTCAAAATACTATTAATTGAATTCAGAAATTTTAATAAACTGTTACCTCATAACATTTTTTATATATTATAATTCTTCAAAATACTTCTTCAGAAATTTTTAACATTTTGTTGTTATATGGATAGTGTTTCATGTAAATTCATATGGATTGAGTGATGGAAGAGTTGTAAAGTGACAATCAAAGAAGGTAACTGTAAATCATAAGATAAAAAATATTTCAGAGTTGTATAACTGTGAAAAAAGAAAAGGAAAAAGACGAGAAGCAGAAATGTTTTCGTAATAATAAATGTCACTGGTCTTTTTTGCCATACTTATTTTTTTTATCAAAAGAATCTACACAAACCCAAACATGATGAAGATAAATAAACAAAACACTTTCTTCAATATCAGAAAACCAAAATTTATAAACAAAAGTACAGAAAAATGATTACTGGAGGCATACTCAGCTTAAACAGAATTTTTGGATATAATGAAATTCTATGTAATAAAATATTTGTGGAGTGACAAGTTATTTATTTTAATATCTGTCAGACAACTAGTTGTTTTCAGTTGTTGTTTTTTTTACTACTACTTTTTTTTTTTTTTTTGTTGTTCTACATAAATAAAAATAAATGAAAAATTTAAAATCGTAACAATAATTTAGGTCACACATCATTTCAAGAATTAGTAAGTAATTATAAAAATTAAGTTATTGTAATGCTTTAATGACTCAGTAAAACAAGACTTTTTGCACATATGTTTTAGTTTTTGTTTGGTGATGTAACGTTGAAATAAAAAATATGTAACAATGAAATGTGGTGGCATTTGACTCTTTTAGTATAAAATAAACAATTTTCAAAAACAACCTCCCCCTTCTTAAAAAAAACAAAGAAGAAAAGAATTATTACATTCTTTTTATATAAAGGTAAGATAAAAAAAAAATATGAACTATACCTCACAGGACATGCAAATATATAACAATTCAGTTTTCTCCATGTCAGTTCTTTTTGCATGGACTACATTTTTCAAAACATAATTTTAAATTAAAAATTCTAAAATACAGCAAAAGATTATTTAACCTTGAAATATTTTCTTTAATTCTTTTTTTTTTTTTTTTTAATTTTTATCTTCCTCCCCTACCCACATTACAGGGATTATAAAACTAATGCAAAAAAAATAAATGAAATAAATGGAAATTACCTCTGGTTCATCCAAGTCATTTCTGCTGTCCAAAGTCTCCACACTTTTCCTCAGCAACATGCTACGAGACAACTTGTTACATATACACACAGCTCGCATTGATTGCTGGCAAAAATATTTAAAAAAAGAAAAAACAGATTGAAATGATACGAACATCTGTTTGTATGTTTCAAACAAAAACTATTCCCATCTGTTAGATATCTCAAATACTGGATCAACAGGTGTTAGACATCAAAAACGAGTACTAGTACATATCTTGGATTAATATCGGGTTTCAACTGTGTATATATATATATATATATATATACTAATGAAATATTCTAAAAAGATTCTTTGAGCTAATATTAATACAGGGTGCAGTTTGAATATATGTAGGTGGATTAATATCAAATAGATTCTCTGATCTAATATTAATATTGAGCTCAGTTGAAATATAAGTGGATTAATATCAACTAGATTTCTTTGATCTAATATTAATACAGAGTGCAGTTGTAATATAAATGGATTAATATCAACTAGATTCTTTGATCTAATATTAATACTGTTGTACAGTTGTAATATAAGTAAGTGGATTAATATCAACTAGATTCTTTGATTTAATATTACAACTGAACTCAGTTGTAATATAAGTAAGTGGACTAATAGGTGAGATATTCTTATATCTAATACTAATTCTGGTAACAAAAAGATATTATAAAAGTTAATGTATTATTGTCTGGAGGGGATCAGGATAAAACAATAGTAATGGCCTTAGATGTAATCTAAGTCAATGCATTTATGCTGGGAAGATACTAAGATCTAATGCTAATACTGGTATTAGGTCTGAGTCAACACATTACTGTCAGAAAAATATCTGAGTCAAGTATCAGTTCTGGTTTCAACTTTTGTATTACTGATATCATATCACATTTCCATGTATTTTAACAAGTTTTTGGATTGTGTTTGGAGTTTTTTTTTTAACAAAAAGTATTTTGGATGAATCACTCACCTTCCATCTTTTCCTTGCCATGAATTTTTTAAATGATTCAATGTTTATCAAAGCTGATTTTCTTAATGTTTCTTGACGTTTGAACTTTGGCTGAAAAAATTTACATACAAACAATAATCAAAAATGTTTTATACAGATAGATAGATAGATAGGTATTTTTATACATATATAAATTAAAATGTTTATTTGTACTTATGAAGACTTTCATTAAAAGCATATGTGTCTGTTTATGAGTGTATAACTATTTTGGTGCATGTATTTTTATTTGTGTACGAGTGTGTATGTATTTGTTTATATGTGAGTGTCTGTGTGTATATGTACATGTTTGTGTGTATCTGTGTTCTAATTTTAGTGATACCTTAATCCAAGGATGATTTAAACAGTCCTGCACTGTGTTCCTTTTCCTGGAATATAAATTTAAAAATCATTTATTTACTTTACACTAAAAATACCCCCAAAATGCAAGAAGAATAAAACTAATCAGATTCAGTAAACAAAATTAAATAATTTGAAAACATAAAGTCATAAAAATATAAAAATTTTTTTTTTTTTTTTTTAAATCTTTTTATATTCAATTTTTGTAATAAATTACATAAAGAGAAATGTTAAAGTTTTAATTTCATTCAAATATTATACATTTTTCTTAAACCATTATACAAACTTTTATCTTTATGTTCAAGAATGTCTGATATTGATAGAAAAAACTGAACTGAAATGTTGTTTTATTACATCTATAGCAATCTGTTTGCAACATTTTATTTTAAGCAACAGAACTCTTTGTGAACTAGGTTATTAGGAGTTACTTCCCTTTATCATGATAATTTGTTTCACTAAAATTATTAGACTTTCTTTTTTTTGTCTGAGTCGAATATCATTTCAAATTTTCAATTATTTGGCAATTTAAAGTTTACAACTATCAACCACTTTCTAATTATTAATCTGCCAAAACTGATTCTTAACAAATTAATAAGATGAATTAAACTTTGCAATAAAACAGTTTAAAATAACTGTACTTACAGAATTAATATTCAGAAATTAATCACACAAAAAATAATTTGAAAACCAACCAGACAAATAATTTATAAAGACCAGCATACAACACATTAAAAAAAGACAACAACTGAGTCTTGTATATCGTGAGAATATAAAAGATTTTGAGAACAAATTATTATTTCCTGAGTAATATAAAAATATTTCCCCACCCACATTTATTTAATTGATGTTTATTTAGTTGGGTTTTTTTTTCCATAATAATTTAATGCTTTTGTTATTTTTGACAACAGATCAATATTTTTTCCATTATTTCTTTGTTAACAATAACAAGAGAGTGCAACAAAGCACAATTAGCTAATAACCTAGACATTTTTCTGTATGTGTCCTTTTTCAATACGTTTTGCTACATCTCAAAAAAATAAAAAATAAAAATAACAATAAATATTAAAAAAAATTAATAATAATAATTGAATTAATTTTATGAAAATAAGTAGATACCTACCTAGGATTTTTAATAAAAAGTTTTTTGATGAAATCTTTGGCTAAATCACTGGTCCCTGAAAAGAAATCTTCAGAGAAGTCGTAGTTGACAGCTGTGACGTTCTGATAGGTTTCCTGTTGATTGTCACCCAGAAATGGAGATGCACCACTTAGCCTAGTATGAAAATAACACAGTAATTATTACACTTATAGACAGATATGCACATACACGCAAAAACAGAGACGTGTTTACATAAACACACAAAGACACATACACAAACACAAACACACATGCATACACACATACATACAACACAAAATAACTTGAACAAAAATGAATGATAAAAAAAAATCCTTTAACTTGACAATAATAATAATGATGACAATGATGATGAAAATAATATTTATTAGAAACAATTATTAAAAACCAAAAAATTAAAATAAAGACAAGAATTTTTTCCTGAATGCCTTTTCTAAACATGCCATAAAAGCACAGTCAAAAATATTCTTCCAAAACACATCTGTTTTTCCTATAATTACATAACATGCACACTAATGGACTGATAGATGCATGGATGGATAAACTGAAATTGCTACGTAATTCCCTGTTGACTTTTTTTATTCTTACATCAACATTCATGAGTGTTCTTATTATTTCTTATTGTTATAGTTGCTGTTGTTGTTGGTGATGGTAGTCATGATGGTGTTGTTGTTGCATAATTATTATAATTACTGTAGAGAGCGAGAGAGAGATAATGAAATATAGAGAAAGATGTAGTACTGCTATTTGTACCATCATTAGTATCACTTATAATTATTAACATAACATCATCAACATCGTCATTATTATTATTTAAATCATTACATAATTAAGTACATTCATACTCAGGGATGCTACAAATGCTTTTTTTTTCTCACATTACAACTAGCACAGCATCCTGCTCTGCAGTGAGGTGAGACACAAAGTAATTAGACGTGTGTATGTTAATACATATCACATGCAGGTAAGAAACCAGCTGGTAAAGGCCTCATCGAATTCCACAAGAGAACATAAAATTAGTACTTTTTCCTTTTTTTTTTATTTTCCTTTTGGTTTTGCTGTTGCTGTATCAGCAAAATACCAGAGAATATTTGCACTTGAAGACATGAACAATGGTTTTTTTTTTTTTTTTTTTTTTTTTTTTTTTACTAAATGGAATTTATTATTATTTTATTATTATTATTATTATTGCTGCTGCTGCTGTTGTATTAATAAGAACCTTGAGAATGTTTTTAGATATTTTGTTCTTATTGGGTTTTTTTACTGACACCATGGAATTGTTATAAATTATTTATTTTTTTTTTTTTCTCTGATATTTAATTTTTACATCATGTTTAAGTGTATCAAACATAAAGACATAAATTATTCTTTTGTTATAATTTATTACCGTAATGTGAATGAGTATTTCTGGTGCAGCTGTATTTGCAATATGCTTCAGTCTATTTTTAAAATAAAGAGATCATTGCTGACATAAGAATTTTTTTTTTATTTTTTTTTTTTTTATTTATAATACATTTCTTCTTTTTTCTTCTTTTCATTTATTTTTTTTATTTTTTTATTTATTTTTAAATTTTTTGGTTTTTTATTTTTACCAAAATCCATGAAACATGTGCAATTTTAGTTTTATTATCTTAATTTTTTCTTTTTTTAAAGCTGCTGTTATTAATATTTCCTTTCCTGTTTTATTATTTATTTATTTTTAATTATTTATATTTATTTATTTACTTAATGCATTCAAAAGATGCCTTAGTCCAATATGTTCTCTGGGTTTTTAGGGGGCTTTTAACGTACACATATTTGTTAATATAAACAATTATTTATTTTTTTAAAGGTTTTCTTAACAATACTCTTTTTTTTCTTCTTCTTTTTTTTTTTACTACAATAACAACATGCATGAGTCTTTTTTTAACATCATGACACATTTCTTATACATGGATTAGTTTTTTCTTTTCCTGTTTTTTTTTCCTACAGCATCATGACATAGATTTCTCATTAAGTAAAAAGCATGATATATCAGGTATCTGCAGCTGTTGGAAGATGGCCAGGTAAATATCTAATTACAAAAAAAATCATGTTGTTCTTTCTCATATCATTCACTGACATCTCTCAAAATAAATGGAAAAAGAGAAAAGATGAGAGAGAGAGAGAGAGAGAGAGAGAGAGAGAGAGAGAGAGAGAGAGAGAGAGAGAGAGAGAGAGAGAGAGAGAGAGAGAGAGAGAGAGCAAGTGAAAGGGAGAAATAAAAAGAAAGACAAAGAGGGAAAAGAATAAAAGAAAAATAACTGAAGTGAGATTAAGCAAGAGAAAAAAAATAGAAAAAGATTTTATAAAGATTATAAATAAACCAAAATACACATTATTAACAGAACAAAATTTAAGAAAAACAAAATTTTACATTAAATTTTAACAATGATAATTATAAATAATTATGAATAAAAGACACAGAAAAAAGGAACAGAAGAATAAAAAATGAGAGAGAAAATAGCAAAAACTGACAGAGAAAAAGAAACAAAAATAGAAAGAAATAGCAAAAAGTGACCTTCAGAAAGGAACAAATAAAAAGAATAAGAGAAGGGAAGAAAAAGAACAAAAACCAACAATGAGAAAGACAGAAAGAAGTAATAAGAGAGACAGAAAAAGGAAAGAAAAGACAAAAGGAAGACTGGAAGAGAGAACAAGGATGTAGAGTTACTTACAAGATATAAGTAATGACTCCTATACTCCACATGTCAGTGGCCAGCGAAAGTGGTTCGTAACTAATGACTTCGGGAGCTGTTGATATAATGTTACACAAGCATCAAAAATGATCAAGTAATACCCAGCAATCAATCACAGATCAGACCAGCTTATTATAGAGAAAAGCTCAGATTATAGTGTTTCTATCGGACAGTCCAGTGTAAATAATACAAGTGATTTAAAACTGAAACACTGTGCTGGTAAATGTAAAATAAAATATCTCTTAAAAATATAGATTTCACATGATGAGTATAGTAACTGCTGCTTTTAATATATATTATTATTATTATTATTATTTTTAGATAAATTTTTATATATTTTATTATAATTGATTTAACATTATATATATGTACACTGAGAGAAAAACAGAAAGAGAGAGAGAGAGAGAGAGAGAGAGAGAGAGAGAGAGAGAGAGAGAGAGAGAGAGAGAGAGAGAGAGAGAGAGAGAGAAAATTTACTTTTAGATTTATATTTATGCTTTCCACATACCTACAAATTCTGCTGTACCCATCATGGCTCTAATTTCATCTCTTGGCCCGATTTTCTGTGCTAAACCAAAATCTATAAGTTTAATACTCTGGCAGTCTAGGTTTAGCAACATGATGTTTTCAGGCTGAAATAGAATAAATATTTATAATATTTACAGACTATAACAGAATAAATTGACATTATGATAAACTTCTAGTAATCTTTATTTAGATTTTTTCTAAATTTTAAAATTGTTTTATTTAATATTACTTTTTTAATACTGTTTTGTTATGTAATTTATAAGAAACAGTGGTTGAATTTTAAATAACAGTTTTCTAACAAATTTCACTCGTAAGAACATAAAGGTATCTAGTTTACATTGAGAATAAAATGGAAGATGAACTTATGGACAACAAAATTTCATTTGTAAGAACATAAAGATATCTAGTTTATACTGACAATGAAATGGAAGATAACCGTGACACAACAAAATGTCACTTGTAATAACATAAAGATATCTAGTTTATACTGAGAACAAAATGAAAGATGACCTTCAGATCTAGGTGGACGATGTTCTTGCTGTGGAGATGTTCTACACCATCCAGAATCTGTTTAATGAAAGCTGAGGCCTCTTCCTCACTGAGATGATCTTTTTCAGATATGTAGTCAAACAGCTCTCCCCCTGACACCCTGCAAAATGTACATAATATATGTAATACATTTATACATAATGATCAAAAGCATATAATTTCAATAGAAAAAAAAGAAATGTGTATTTCAAACCAAATCTCAGAAACATTAAAAAAAAAAATACGTTTATAAAAATCAGGATTATAATTAATATTGTTTATTATATAAAATAACGAATGAAAACACAATTAAATAAATAAAAATATATATTACTCAGATATATACAACAAAAAAATTAATTCACATTAAGATTTGCATATCAAAATAAATACACAGTAACGCACTCTTACATAGATACATATACCATATATTTACACATTTATCAAGAAAGAAATTAACTAAACAAATAAATAATTATAAAATATAAGAAGACCTGAAAAATTAAAAGATATACAAAACAATCAAATGTCGAACTATTCTGTATTTACACATAAATGCATAAGAAAATATAAAAAAAAAAAAAAAAAAAAAAAAAAAAAGAAAAAAGAGTAAAAAGATTCAAATAAAACCTCAACTGTATAAAAGAAAAATGTGAAGAGTTAATTTATGTGACTTTTAAATGTAACTAAAGAGGGTCAGGTTTATTTCTAGTTAAACTCTCTTATTCTTATCCCTTTCTGTCCCAGAAACTAACTTTTAAATGTAACTTTTAAATGTAACTAAAGAGGGTCAAGTTTATTTCTAGTTAAACTCTCTTATTCTTATCCCTTTCTGTCCCAGAAACTAACTAATTCTTCAAACAGAAAAACATGCATTCTAGAGAATGTTATATATATATATATATTTCTGAATTTTAAAACTGTTTTGCACTTTATAAAGGTATTTGTACTCAAAAAATAAACAAACAACTTTTTATATGTACATTTCTCTGAATATGTAAGTGTGAGTTTATGTGTATGTATGTATGTGTGTTTGTACATGTGCATGTATATTATAGGTTTCTGTTTATTATCAATTAGGTTGTCAACTACCATCTGATAAAAAGCACACAAAAACCTATAAATGTTCATATACATAAATATACCTGCTCAGAAACCATGTGTGTGTGTGTGTGTGTGTGTGTGTGTGTCTAGTTTCTAAGCAAAAAAATATTAAGTCTAAAGGAGTATCACATTTTCACACTAAACCTTAAAAAAAATACAACCATATTGTATTTATTCAGAGCAAAATACAAAGAAACTATATAAATCATGGATAAAAATAGGTTTCAATGTTTGCAGGAACAAACATAGTCCATTTAACATAATTATTATCTAGTTACCAGTAAAAGGAAGCAACATACTGTTAGGCTTTATAATTTAAAAAAAAACAATTTTTAATGAAAGATATGGGGAAATTATATTTAATGCTCAGTATGCATAAATCCACAAACAAGATAGATGTATGTCCATATTTTCTTCACAGTTAAAATAAAAAATGAAATATATGAATATTTATTTATCTGTTTATTTACTGGTGTATTTCTTAATATAAAATGAACACACACACACACACACACACACACAAACACACACAAACACACACACACAATTATAACATTACACATTTAATGCACACACAATTCAATTTTTCTCTTTTTTTAAATGTAGCACTGCATTAATATACACCCATAAACAAACACACATAAACAATCACATCACATAAAATAAAATAATAATAACAGCCAAAAATTGCAGATCAAAAACTAATAAAATAAACATATAAAAAAATATATTAAAAAATGGATTTTTGAAACATCAATAATGATACTGAGCAAAAAATAGTTTGTAATGCATGAGTAATAAATAAATGACTTTTTTTTCAAAATACAAAATACAAATACACAAGATTATCGGACAACTCTGGCAAGGAGGACCACCAAACTGCGACAGACGGACTTTACTTTGTGTGGACCCACCTACACAGTGCTGAAATGCAAACAGGTACATTGTTGTTTTTAAACAAAATATTTCAAACCGGCCAAGATACACACAGTGAGTGAGTCAGCTGTGGGTCGTATTGATTTTTTTTCTTCATAAGAAATGCAAGTAGGAAGCTGTGCATATCTTCGATATTCTGCCAGAGTCTACGGAATAAATCACTCATAAAGATACCGATACTTTTGTCTGAAATCATTTATTTTCACATATTGAAGTAAATGTGACAGATTGCAGTAAATTGTGTTTATTTCACAGTTACACTAGTTTTATGCAGATTATTTTAAATGCTAGCACATGCACAGATACATGCATGCACACAGATACCAATGCAAGTATTCAAACAAAAAAAAAAGAGTCTAAAGCAACATATTTTGTTTAATGTTACTATTAACAGATTAAATGTTGTGATTAAAATTAAGTTATCATGTACAGTGGCAGTTTCAAACATTCACATGCATATATATAAACTGTTGTGAGTAGTATGTGTTTTTGATACCCAGAAGGAAAAATGACACATAGCATGTGACATACTGATAATTTCATGTTGGTTTATTTATTAAGCCACAAATAACATTGTAACCAAAGTTAACTCATGATTTTTATTGACTGATTTAAATGTTTGCTTAGACACACACACACACACACACACACACACACACACACACACACACACACACACACACACACACACACACACACAAATACACATCTGAAACTTCATTTTTATCCATTACACATTTCATACAGTAAAGGATACTAAATCTTATAAATATTTACTATATATTTTAAAAAAAATCATTATCAGCCAAAACAGTACAATCTTCTGACAAGACTGATTATCTTTGCCATGCATTGGTCTGTTTGACAAAGGTTAAGGACCTATCTGTTACCATTAATTATTTACCAAAATATTTACCACTAGCCCACCCACTTATACACAGCAAAAATGGAAATAAAAAAAGTTGGTAATGCACTAGTATTTGCCTACAGGTGTAAGAAAACTGACAAACAATGGAAATAAACCGATTTGTCCAAATTTAACCAAACTGGTGACTATTGTCTGGGGCTAAGTGCTCGAGGACAAATATGATAAGCAGCTTATTATTTGTACCACACAAAATCTTATCAAGAGGAAACTGAACAGCAATTTGTTGTCAGAGACCGTGAGCTGTTGATGAGATAATGAATGCTCTATGAGTGATGGCAACAATGGAATTACTGGACTCACAGCAGATTGCCATCAGCCACTGAACTGAATTACAAATAACTTGAAGAAAGGGCAAGTGAGGTCGGCTGATGTATATCAGTGCAAGATTTAGAATCGTCAATTTGGCTAATCATTAATATCAGATTGGATTAGGTAAAGTAAAGAGTATTTATTTACTGTTATTTTAATCTGGTCTTAGTTATTCTGTAGTCCACAGTTTTTTATTCTTGTGTGATCTGGTACTTGACAGACAGAAATACAGATTAACAGATAGACAGATATATATATAAAAAACAGACATACCCAGTCAGATAGATAAGGGACAAAGAGTGTTATATTGTAAAGATCACACCAACAACACATACACACACACACACATATTAATTTATATACATGGATAGAGGTACAGAGGGACAGGCAGATAGACAGACAGATAGACAGATACAAATCACACAGAGTCACCTTAACAAAAAAATAAATAAGGCATAGAGACAGTCATGACCTCGTACATACCTGAGGTAGATAAGAGAGTCAGACAGACATACATAAACAAACAGACTGATGGAAAGATATACAGACATAAAAATAGTTTTAAAAAGGTATGGATAGATAAATAGGTATAAATCTAAATTTATTTAAGACTCAATCATGCAAGCAAACGTCCACAAAATACTTGTGATTAAATTAGCCTTGACCAAAATACACCTCACTGGTCAAAGTAAAGAGCAGACTATTGATCCTCAGATCACAATACTTGCACCTTCCACACATCTACTAGGATCTGAATTAACTTTCCAGACAGTCAGACATGAGCACAGTGGGTCAATTTTGCTTTTACAGTAAAGCAATTCAATACTCGAGATACGTCTATTTATAATCTATTCAGATTTCTGTGAGTTAAAGAGATAATCAGTAGTGAAAGGCAGAGGAGAGAGTGAAAGAGCAAAGACAGAAAGAAAATTAATAGAGAGAGAGAGAGAGAGAGAGAGAGAGAGAGAGAGAGAGAGAGAGAGAGAGAGAATGAAAAGTAACAGAAATGGAAAGGAGGAAGAGAAAGATAAAAACAAAAGGAGGAAGAAAAGTGAATGAGAGGTTGAGATAGAAAGACAAAATAAACAAAAGACAGACAAAGAATAATTAAAAAAAAGAGCTATAAGTTATAAGTCATGTTATACAAAAGTATGAGAAAAGAAACCTTTAATGGGTTACTTGGATTTTTTATATTCACCACTCCAAAGACAGGAAGAAAAATGAAAATGATCCTTCCCAGGCATTAGATGAACAATTCAAAGATATCAAAAATTATATTAATCCTAGATTTGAAGTCATGTCAGTTAGTATTTATGGTTTTATTCTGCAGAGATATGTTAATCAAATTTACTATTAATTAGTCTATACAAATTAATTGAACTTTTGCGTGAAGATTTCAGGTTAAAATGAAACAATATTTATTATAAATGATAAATATTGATTGATTTAAGGGCTCCAGTGGAACAGAGTGATAAACAGCTAATAATAAGTAAGAATTTATCTATGTTAATCAGTGATTAAAAAATTAATAGATTATTATAAATTATTTATTTATAGATAATGTAGGTGCCAATATAATGAAATGATAAACATAATAAACAATAATAGCAAGTATATAAATATGTCTTTGGTTTACATAAATTTTTGTTTAAATTTTTGATTGTAATGGAACAACAGAGTTGATGATTTTCAGTTAAAATATTATAAACTGAAAATATCTAGAAATAATGCTGGCTCTTAACAAAAAAAACTGTTAAATAATTATAGCTGTACCAATTACAATTCAAATTAATATTTTTAATAGAAATTAACAGATCAAAGCAAGAACATAACAAATGGATTGAATAAATAAACATAGAGAATATGCATCAAGAGTTTAACCTAAAACAAAACAAAGTGAGTCATTTTTCAACGACTCTTTGTCATTTTGCCATCAGTGGGTATCAAATAGATCGGTTTACCAAACAGGTCACATTACTTTCATCTGACTGTTAAACATGTAAATGTTTATTTATATATACAGTTATTTCTTGGCTACAGGTATACTAGTCACCAGTTCTGTTAGTACTGTTTGGTTTGTGGCAAAGCCAATGTATTTACCACAGTGGCTTCCAACACTGGAAAAAGCAAAAGTTGTGCACATCACAAAGCAGTTTTAAAACCTCAAGAAAGATAATGTAATTAACACACACAACACACACATACAGAAAACATATATTATTGCACTGAAGTAAATGATAAAAAGCTAAGCCTTTATTCTAAGCATTTTAATTCTGCATTAACCTACTTCAGTCTGGAAGTAATAGTAAACTAAAGAAAACATTGTTTGAAGAATACTGTTTTGGGAAACAGTATCTCAATACTAATTTTAAGTAGTATGCCTGCAGTTTGTTGGTCGTGTGTGTGTGTGTATAAATGAATAGAACAAATATATATATATATATATATATATATATATTAATATTAAAATGTGCTGTCAGTAGACATACTTTCAATCATTACTGCTTAATCTGCCAAATATTTGCAAATTGACACTATAACTATTTAATTAACTAACTTATAGAACAAGCTGAGCTTTTAAATAGTATTCTATTTTAATAAAAAATAAATTTAAAGTTATTAGAAAATAACATCATTAACATAAGTATTCCTATATACATGATTACAATTGTAATTAGGTTCAACATGTTTAGTGCACTATTTCTATTTATTTAACCTGTCATGACAGAAAACAATAGTTATTTCCATTTCAAAAGAATGTGATACATTTTTTATCACTGGGTTATTTTTCATCCAGAAATATAAAGTTCTAAACTGGTTCACATAAAATTATTTATCAGTTTGCTGATGTGTTTTTGAATATTATTGACAAATTAAATTTTTCACAGTCAAATAAAAATCTCGGGTCATTAAATGCGTAAACTGTTATGATAATTTGGGATTAGTTTAGTAAGTATAGATATAATAATACATATATACATGTGTTTATATCATGTGTGAACTTGTTGGTGAGTGAGATATTTAACCAAATAACTCACATTTGTATTAGTGTGTATGTAAGAGTGTTTGTATCTTTGGGTGTCTATATTTTGTTGTGTGTGTGCATAGTTGTTTGTGTATGTATATTTGTGTGTGTGTCTATATCTATATATATGTATGTAAATATATATGTCTCTATATGTGTAAGTGTGTAAGTTTGGCATGTGTGTTTTTATTGCAGCCATGTTTAATATAAAAAAAAATAGGTAAAAATAAAATCTGATATGTATATATACAGATATATAAACTCAGACACACACACACATGCACAATGCACACATTATATCCAAATTCATAATGTCACCTAATAAAATAAATGTTAAAATATATTTCCATGTTTATGGCCTTTTACAATGTGCAATAACATGAACAGATGTTCAATACCTTTGTTTATATAACTCTATATAGTGTTACAAATGTCATGCAAGCTATCACAAAATCATTTTCAGAATAATAATTTCATATTATAATATAACAAAAATATAGCCATATAGATATATAGACACTAATATGGACAATTTATGTTTTTTAAGTTTAATTTATAAAGTTCTGTCTGACTCTAAAACAAATGCATTGGAGCATAATAAAATATCTCTTCATATCTCTCTCTCTCTCTCTCCTTCTTTTTCACTGTCTCTCATACAACACTTTATCTATTTCTTTCTATTTCTCTCTCATTCTTTCTCTTTCAAATAAATACACACAAAGATAGACCTAGACAAAATAATTTAGTTCAAAACCTTTAATTCTTCTTAATTATTATTATTTTTTTTTTTTTTAATTATTATTTATTTATTTTTATTATTATTATTTTTTTTTTTTTTTTTTTTTTTTTTGCATAGGTTTTATATATATCCATGCCACTGAAATTAAAACAAACATGGTGTCACTTGTTTGAAATCTATGAAACGTGCCAATGGTTAAAACAAATCTATTCAGAGTACAAAATATTAATAATAAAAGCAATAACAATTATTGAAATAAGGTTCTATAGCTGTTTCGCCACCATTAATCAATATATCTTTGTGTCTGAAAATCTGCTGTGTTCAGTGTATTGAATAACTGGCTGCCAGCATCAAAGCCACATTTACTCAACTAAACATCTGTTGAAAATACTCAAAGAAATATTTACTTCATCAAAAACCAATTTTTAAAAATTAATAATATATTAAATCAGAACTGGCCTAAACTTAACAGTCTACATAACTTTGGGTCTTTGCAAAAGAAATGATTAGTCTGTTGATTTGACTCTGTTATCAGGTAAAGTGATTAACTTTCTTATGTTTACTGATAGTGGTAATATACAGCTTAAAGGTGTTGGGTCAATTACCTAAAAATTATACAGGTAATTAAATATCACTGATTTATTGTCTAAACTGTAATCACAGATATGAGCAGTTATATAATGTGAAAAACAATTAAACAATATGCATATAATTATACAGTGTTTGTACAATTATGCAGTATGAAAATAGTTACAAAATAAGTGTACAATAATACATTATGTGTACAATTATGCAGTAAGTGTACAATTATATATGTACAATAATATGTGGTTATACAATGTGCAGTTATATAATATGTGGACAGTTATACAATATGTACACTATTAAACAATGTATGTACTTTTATACAGCATATTACAAAATATTCATGTTTTAAGTCAATTATTTTTATTAAGCTTAAATATTATATTAAGTAATATAACAATAAATAAATAAACAAATGAATAAATAAACAAATAAACAAATAAACAACAGTTATATCAAAATATGATGACAAATCACAAAATAATGAGTTTGATTAATATTGATTTTGAGAAGAGTTGTTTTGTTTGTTTTTTTAATTTATTTTTCTCTTCTTTTTCAAGTGTCATAATTTAAAGAAGTCTTGACTGCATATTAACTTTTTTTTTTCTTTTTTTTTTAATAATTCAGTTTTATAAATTAAATTTTTTTTTTGAATTATTATAGATATTTTTTTAATTTTTGTAATTCAGCTTGCTATGCAACATATGGTTAAAGATTTAATACAATTTTTTTTTTTCTTGTTTTCAGAACTACAGGCTGTACAAAAAATAAAATAACCACAAATGAAATTAACCTCAAGAAACAGTATCTACAAAATTTTCTATTACAGTTTCACTATTAACACTATCTCAGTTAATGTAAACTGACTTACTTTAAAAAAAAAAAAAATAATAATAATAAAAATTCTCCTATTATCTTTACTGCCCACTGCTGCTTAGAATTACATGATTTGAAATGTTTGGCAGACAGAAAAAAAATAAAAATAAGAACTATTTATACACCTTCTTTAACAGTATCACAATCTCACACATTCAGACTATCTTAAAATTTCAGTGGCATTACACTATAATGGACATGGAACACACTGCAAACATGACGTTTTATCTCTTCATTGAAAAACTTTACTTTGATATACGAACATGTTTTGATATGTCTGTACAGGGTTAAACAGAGTTTGTGAAAATACTATTTTACTGAAGGGAGATTCTGAAAATGATAGCAGTTGTGGAGAGAAATTCCACACATCTGACATCTGATGCTTTAATTACCTTCTTCCATCAACATAGTTTTGAATTTTATCAGGACAGCTATCTGTAGAACTGTTTATCTACGAAATATGTTGTCGCATTTAGTTTACTCTGCTTCCAGCCTATTAACCCAGCTTCTAAATAGCTTTTATCTCTCCTCCCAGACTCAGAACAGTTCTAACCAGACTTTTTAACACACTAAACTACTTCTAAGTCTCTATTTATACATGCAAAGATAAAAGAAAGGGCAAAAAAGTGAAAGAATTATCATAGTTGTTGAAAAGATTTAAATAAAAAGGTTACAGACAGAAAATGGAGATACTATGGGACTATAATAAAATCGACAAACAGTATATAATTTAAAAATAAATAAATATAATTATGAAAAAACAAAACATTAATGTATTTTCCAGAATTGAAATAAAAATGAAAAGTAAAAGTTTTTTCTGTTGTAAAAAATGGTGATAGTTTGAGAATGTAATTGAATCCACAAATAATAAAAAGTTTAAAAAAAAAAAAAATTAAATTATAATAATAAAAAAATATATTAATATATTTCCAGATTTGAATAAAAATGAAAGTAAAAGGGTTACAGAGAAAATAGAAATAATATATGAATATTAATAAATATATAGACAATAACAAAAGAAATAAATTAAATAAAAACTGTCTGATAGAAACTGAAAACAAAAAAGAAGAAACAGTTAAAAATAGCTGAAGAAAGAAAATGAAACAAAGGATAATAGAAAAAAGAGAAACTGTGTGAGTACAATTAAAAATGTGAAGAGATGTCAATTAATAGTTTAACCTTCCTTTGTTTGAAAAAAAACAAAGAAAATAAATGAACATGAAAAAAATGGAAAAAATCTTAACTTAATTAAAAATTTCAACATAAATAAAGTGTAAAAAGGGTGAATACATTAAAAAAAGAAAAAAAAAGAAGAAAAAACAACAATAAAGTTAAATTAAAAAAAATTAAAATAAATAAAAAGTTAAACTTAGTATACTAACAGAAACTGGAAACACAATACAAAGTATATAGAATTAAAAATGTATATATGTGCTAAAATAATTTTAAAAAAAATCAAAAATTAAAGATTACTGATACAAAATGCAGATTCCATAAGAATGTAATTACAGAATATCTGTCATTATGTTTACACAAAAACCTTGAGGACTAGAAGTATGATATATGCTATATAGATTTTGGGTGTTATGTTCCACAACATGGAGATTATTTTCAGATTATTTGTCAAAACTTAAGATTTAAAATGGATGCCATCTCAGGCACTAAACGTCACCAGAACTGATATTTAATATGTTTGTACCTGCACTTGAAGTTTAAAAAGCTGCCTTGCTATCTATATGTGAACTATGTGTTTGTAAACAAGTTTTAATACATGGTATATCTGATACCAGCAGTGGGGTAAATAATTTTAAGTATATAGTTTTTATGACTAAATTTAAACAGAAGTCACTTTGACATAGTTTTTTTTTTTTTTTTTGTTTAGTTAAAAAACTTAAACTAAAGTACACACATACATATTTAAATGCACACATACAAACTTATATTTACATACAAAAATAAACTTATGTACATACACACACACACACACACACACACCACAAAAAGACACTCATGCACACACAATTAAATGCACACACAATTAAACACACACACACACACACTTACACACTTACACACTTACACACACACACACAAACACACACAAAAGCATTTCACAATTACAAACACTTGTGTACTCACATAAAAATACACTCATAAAAATCACAAACACATACTGGAAATATCTAATAAGCTGTTCATATCCTAATTTCTGTCTCATGTTCAAAGCATTTATTATTTAAAGGTAATTAATAGCAACCATTAGCATATATATCATTAAAATCTTGACACTTATTAAAGCATGTAGTCAGTACTAGTGTTTAAATATTTATTATCTAGATAATACTGATTTGACATATTTTTTCTAAGAATTCAACAGTATCAGTAGCATGGTGCCTCAGGTAGTGGTTTTTTTAAACATTTGTTTAAAGAAAAAAATAAATACTTTGAATACTAATAGTAATTAATAACTTTAAATTAAATAAATAAAAAATTAATGTGGTAAATAAACAAACAGATAATTATGATAAGAGAAAATAGTTTAATAATTAATTATTATAATAATAGTAAATACATTATTTTTAATTGATTATAATTAATAGATAATTAATAATTAATTAATAAAAGTAATAATTTAAAATAAAGTCAGTATGTGTAAATAATTTAACTTTTATAAAAAATAATAACAGTTGTATTAATATATATATTAAACATTAAACTATAATATTAATAAATACTGTAAAAGTAGTAAGAACAACAAGAAGAGCAACTGCACTATTAAAAATAATAATAACAACATTAACAACAATAAATGCAATGTTTTAATTCACTTTAAAATGTAATAGTTCTAAAGAGTTTGTTGTTCTAATAATAATAACAGTAACAACAATAAATGCAATGTTTTAATTCACTTTAAAATGCAATAATTCTAAAAATTCTGTTTGTTATAATAATAATAATAATAATAATAATAATAATAATAACAATAATAATAATGCAAAATCATAATATGTCTAAAACAGTTCTAAAATGATCATTGTTATAACAATAATAATAATAATAACAATAATAACAAGAGTGACAACAACAATGTACTCACAGTTCGAGAACAAGAATGACTTCTCTTTTTGTTTCAAAGACGTCAAACAGACTGATGATGTTTGGATGATCAATGTCTTTCAGAATAAGTATCTCTTTCTGTATGTCCTCCATCGTTGCTCCACGCCGACCACCACCACGTCTCTTCCTGATGAACTTAGCTGCATAGTCGGTGCCAGTGGCTATGTGGGTACATTTCTTCACTACAGCGAAGTGACCACTGCAAAAAGACGAGAATGGCAACGTATTTAATTATACATTTTCATTTTGCCTAAATACGACAACTGAAATATCTTGAATGAATGAACATTTTAATGGTTATTATGATTTATAATCTTAGGTATATATCTAAAAATTAAAATAAATTGAGATTAAAAGTATTGAAAAGATAAGCAATTACCTCAAAATTTGGGATCCGGAGTTTTTTTTTTATTTTATAAAAGGAAGGATGGATGGATAGACAGATATTTGTATTTTGAAAAATGTTGTCAAGAAGCATTTGTTTATGAGTCTATTATTTA
This sequence comes from Chrysomallon squamiferum, assembly GCA_012295275.1. Lineage (NCBI taxonomy): Eukaryota > Metazoa > Mollusca > Gastropoda > Neomphalida > Peltospiridae > Chrysomallon > Chrysomallon squamiferum. The sequence goes on from CM022669.1 coordinate 17,916,494, forward strand.
TTTATTTATTTATTTATTTATTTATTTATTCCAATATTACTTTAAAAATACACTTATTTTTGGGTGAGGATTATTATTATTTTTTATTTTTTTTTATTTTTATTACTGATACACGGAATAAACTCATGCTAATAAAAAAAAAAAAAACATGTGGAGTGTGTATTTCCTAATTATTTTGTTTTCATTCAGAGAACACAACAGATGTTCCTGTTGCTAACTGTATCTCAGCATGCACTAATTAGGCTTAACCGCATGACACAATGTGTAATGAAAAAATACATTGAGTTTTAGATGAATTAAACCATGTCAAAATAAACTTTAACTCGTTTTATATATAATTTTATATTAGTTTCATTTTTCAAAATTAGTATGTAATAATCAAAAAATTACTACTATTCTAGCATATGTTAATATACTACTAGTATGTGTTAGTTAACTACTAGTATATTTTATTCAATAGAATTACTGTTATGGCAAAATCTCTTTTTCAGTTTTATGTTTTTGTCTATGTTTTTGTTTTACTTATCAAAATTTAGACTGCAAAAATATATATATATTTTTTTCTTCTTTTGAACTATCACTATTTGTATACTTCTATTTTAAATATTTTTGTATGTTTCTGTTCAACTTTTAATATGTCATTTTGCATTTACTAGTATATATATATTAAGTCCTTTCTTATACCTGTCTTTCACGTCTCTGTATATTTCAATCTTTCTGCCTTTCTCATAAAGTCTGTCAAGTCTATAGATTTTAATAATTTGTATCTGTTTGTCTATCTGTCAGTCTATTTGACTGTCACTCCATAAATATGACTGTCTCTGTTTAATATTTATTTCTGGTGTATTTTATTTACATATTCAGAAAAATCTTATTAACAGAAAGAGAATAAAAATGAGAATAAAAGGGGAAAAAAGGAAAGAATATAGAGACAGGAGGAAGGACTAGAAAAAAAAAAAAAACATGAGAAATACTGTCAAAAATATTTACAACCTATTAAATTACAATAGGTTATTTATAACTGTAGTTAGTAGAGGCATCTTTAAAACTGTTTGTATTAAATTACATTGGACTATTTCTCACTGCAGTCAGTCAAAAATATTTGATGACTGATGTATTAATTACCATACCTTTTTTTTTAATCAATCAGGAAGTGAATGATTTAAAACTATTCCTTATTCTAAATGTTAGTATCAGATAAGAGGCGTTAGCACAGGTTTCATCTGTCCAACTACATTTCAAAATTATGACCTAATAACAATTAATATAAAAAAAAAATTTAGTGTCACCAAATAAACATTAATTGATTCAGTCATAACATTATTAATATAATAGTTAAAGAACTTATAGAACTTAATTCATTTATTTAATGAATTACTAAAACAGTCAACACATATAATTAAAAAAAATTTTATTAATCAGTTTTTGAAACTAATGCAAATAGGTTGTAATTAATCTTTTTGATTTTATTATTTCTAAAAGAACACTTAATTAAATGTTATTGAGTTGATTTCCTACCCTCTCTCTAAACAGATATATTAAAAAAAAAAAAAAATTAAAAAATTAAAAAGAACAACACTTATCTATCTATCATACTGAGAGTACTTCTAACATTACAAATACAAATGATTTCTCTGACATTCAGTCTGAGCTATACGTGACTTAATGATCTAAACTCAAAATCTAAGTCAGAACATTCTGTAAGTAAAAGTCACGAGGCTTAAGAGCAGATTATCAGATAAATGTCAAGTTAAGAGTGAGGGGAACTGCTCGCTCTTAATGATTGCTTCTGAATCTTTTATTAGCACTGTGTTTGCTGGCAGCTCTGTTTAATGAAATTCTATCACATGGACATTACCGAGCAGAATGGCATGCATGTGTGTAATTTAATAAAATATGTAATGTGAGTATATGCATGTATGTGTGTATGAATGCATGTGTGTATATATTTATATATGTGTGTGTGTGTGTTAAGATTTGTAATAACGTGCCTATACGAATGTTCTTATGTGTATGTTTATATCTGTAATAACATTCACAAAATAAGAATACTTGAACATAATTTAAATATTAATAAAAATTTTAAAATACATGTAGAAGTGAAAAACAAATGTTTTATGCACATGGCAGTAACACATACTAACATGCATGACTGTACAACAGATTACCACTATTTCACACAAACACATATTCAGTTTCCTCTACTTTTAACCAGCATACAAACATTCACATGCACCAAAAATTATCAAATATATTTACACAAGACTACAGAGGACAAATAATCAAAAATCAATATATTAATATGACAAAACTTATACAACTCACACACACAATACACACTACACACACCAAACACCCCCACCCACAATACACACACATACACTATAATGCTCAAAACAGAAAAACTTGCTAATGAATTAATATATAATCATCACTGAATAACTACAGCATGCTATCCGACAAATATTAATAACACATTTAGACATTTTAAATGCTACAGCTGTCATACAAGTTGGTGTTAAAACATTTTTTTCTGCCATGCAAAAATCTTTTTCATTAAATCATTAAAACAGATTCAGTGAAAAAAAAAAAAAAAAAAAATTGTTTAAAATTATGAAGCTATAAGTTAGCATCTAGGAAAGATTATTAATTTATAAAAATCTGGAATTGATTAAATGCATAAAGAATACTGTGTGATCATATGAAAATCATTCACATACACGGTATGTCATGAAATGCATGTGCAAACTTGTATATTAATATACAAATATATTATATTTAGTATCTCGTATGGAAATATTAATTTTAAATGAATACTTTAAATTTACTAACCAATTTCCTGCTACTAATTAATCATAATTCACAAGTTTTATGTGAAAATTAAGTTCCTTACTGAACCAAATGTTCATTCTCACACCTGTTTTTTTTTTTTTTTTATATACCTTTTTCTTTCATAACACTGCTAAAAATAAATATCCAGAAATAACAAATTATGAGATAACATGACCCAGCTGCAGAAACAATTTTCCAAATTTTATCGATCTAAAAAATGTTTTTTTTAAAAATCCAAAAAATATTAATTTGAAAATGCAAAACCAAAAAAAAAAAAAAAGAAAAGAAAATGGTTAGAAAGTTCATTTTCAAAGGGATTTTCAAAACAAGACGAGTTTTGTCTGTGGGAACTATTGCAATCCTGTGAAGGATTTTAAACTGGTATTGGAAATATGGTAAAGTAACCAACAGAAATTAGGCAGTATTGCACAGGATGTTTACTCATGAAATTGGCGAGATGAATAAATCCACTTGATTCAACAAATGTTCAGTATACAAGTGAAAGCTCTGTCAGGGCAGTTCATAAGCTTACAAGAGAGGTGGTGTTGCTCCATTTTCAATATTTGCTAAAATTATAGAAAACTGAAGATTTTACATGATGTAATGTAGGGTTGCTGTTGTTTTCTTACATATAAAACAGATGATTTTTCTAGGAATTCCACATCTAATTTTCTATACTTTGGGGTTTTGGGTGATTTTTTAATTTTTAATTTTGTTTGTTTTTTGATGTTTTGTTTTATGTATATCTGCATGTTTGTGTGTGTGTGTTTTCTTTATATGGTTATTTTCTTGATGGAGATAGTACTAAAAATATTGTAGAATTACAATGGGATATAGAAAAAAAGCAACAGATATTTCTTATAAAGTAAAAATATACACTGTCTATGACAAACAATCCTGATCTTTATTTGCTATACTGATTAAAAACTCAAATAAAATTAAATAAATACTAAATTTAAATAATAAATAAATATAATATTTACTCACTAATTTTTATATATATATATATATATATATATATAACAGATAAAGGAAGGGGAAACATAACCATGCTTCAGCTAAGCTCCATTTTTGTTCAGTCCCAAAATAACAACTGGTTTCCAAGGATAAAAACAATGCTAGAACAATTTTATTAATGTTGGAGAAGGAGAAATTGCTGCAACATTAAAAAGTTTCACAATTCCTGTCCTTCCTTGATGTGTTAAGTGCCACAAGTCACAAAGGGGTGTAACTCTCTGATAGTGGATAACTCCTGAAATTGTTTGGCCAAACAAAGCTTTAGCAGAATACTTTTTTCTTTCTTTTTTCTAATTCTTTTTTCTTTTTCTTTTTCAGTTAAATAAGAATCTTTAAATGAGAAAAGTAAACACCCAAGTTGCACTCCTTCAGAAAAAAAAGAAAAAACCCCAAGGTGTTGCAGTTTGTCTTAGAAATCAACAGAACATGGAAAATTTGTAGAGTACAGATGTAAAAACAAAAGTCTGTAACTAGTATTTTCTTCACAGTTCTTTCAGTTATTCAGCATATTTAAATAATAATAATAATAAAATTATCAGACATCTTAATGTATTTAATAAATGAACTTAAATATATTCTTTTACACAAGGAATAAGACCTGGAAAAATTCAGTAAACATATTAGAATCTAACATTATATAAGAAAATTTATAATAATAATGTTTAATCTCACAAAAACAATAAATATGTATTTATAACTATTTTTTTTAGAAACTGACAAAACATTCTGAAAATTCTGAATTTATTTTACTTAAAAAGGGATATATACTCTATGTAGATTTCTAAATACAATTTTCTTTTTTAATTTTGTGTGTGTGTGTGTGTTTGAAGAAATGAATATTGTGTAAGTATATTTTGGACAAACAGAAAAGAGATTATCCCCAAAAGCTCTGCTCTCTTACTTCTTGAATAAAATCATCATCTGATGAAACTACAAAAGCCTAAAAGGGATATTAACACAAAAATGTTTCTGTTTTTTCAGTTCAGTGAAATTTAGTTAGTTTAAATTACCTTCTAGTTTATTTAAGTAATACCATTTTGCATTTCGCTGACTGCAAGAATTCATGTATGTAATCATTCACATATGTAAAATTATGCCTGTAAATTTGTAACAACACAAATGTTAGAAACATTACAACAATGTACAGTATATAAGTTGCAACAATTTCTGCTCTGTCTGCAATATATTAGTGTTCTGCATAAAAAAAAAAAATAAATAAATAAAACTTGCACATGACTACAACTAATAAAAGCAAGAACTGAAGCAGAAGTTTGTATTTATGATAAAATCGGGAAGGTTATTAACAACTAAATTCAACCTGACAGAAAGGAAAATAGAGAGTAAGGGAACAAAAATTGAAGTAATTGTTTTGCTTTGCTTGTTAAAACAGAACATAGCTGACTGAAAATATAATACATCATTGTTACATCTAAGTAATGCTAGATGAGGTTTATATGTAAAACTAATAAAAAATAACAATTTTGACATTATATGTAGATATTCTTTACAAATTATACTACACTTCTTATTTTTATTCTAAAATGAATAATGAATAAATATACTTTAATATTTGCAGTTTTGGAGTATCATATGTATTTTCTGATGATTTATACCAATGATAAAAATGAAAAAAACTGACACTCCACTTTATTTCTCCTCTCATTAGCAGCAAGGAATGTTTGTCAACCTTCTCATTGATGTGAAAATGCAAACTTAAATAAACTACCATCATGGCACATAGTTAACCAGAACTGGAAGTAGCCTGTTAAGGTGATTGACGGTTCAATGCTGTTCAGATTTCTATTTCTCTTTCAAGATGCTGGATGTATGACATGATAGTCACCTATATTGAAAACTGTATTTAATACTGGAATAGGTATAACATGTTTGTTAGTGATACTGAAAGATTCCAGGGGTGGCTGAACAACATGAATTGTTGTACCCCATGAGTCATAAGTAAATGAAGAAAACATTTTCATAACTAGATCTCAGTTACCTGCTTTATATATGTATATGTATGCATGTGTGTGTGTGTGTGTGTGTGTGTGTGTTTGTATATAGATAGATAGATAGGTAGATAGAGATAAATAGATACATACATACATACATACATACATACATACATACATATATGTGTATATATGTATGTATGTAGTTTAGGATTTTGAATATTCTGTCTTATGTGCATCTGATTAGACTCTGCACATAGACAATACTCTGGAACGCACTGGTGCAGGAGGACAAAGTCCAATCACATCCTCACAAACCTGTCAGATGCCACTGACAAGACTTGAACTAATGGCACATACATAACATGTACATATGTATGTATGTATGTCTGTGCCATTAGTTTCAGCCATCTGACAAATGATTGGACTTTGTCCTCTATGTGCATTCCCAAATATAGTTTATGTGCAGAATCTAATCAGACATACATAAATCAGAGAATATTCAAAATCCTAAACTACATATATACATATATACACATATACTTGTTACATAAATATTTTACTGAATTTCAGCTAGAAAAATATCCTTTGATAACAGACAGTTAAATAAACTAGGCAGAACTGAGAAATATACTAGGTATGTATGCTTGAATAGACATTTGTCAAGCCACTAATTTATTGGATGGATGAATGGATGGATGGATAATCATGGAATGTAAAAATAAAACATTTAATCATGTTTAGCTTTTTTTTTCTTATTTTCTTTTATTATTATTATTATTATTACTTTTTGTTAGTTTAGTTTGTTTTTTTTTCTTAACAAATTACAAGCATTTAAATACACAAATTAAATCATTTTTCAATCAGCAACAATTTTTAAAGCAAACAAACAAATTGTCAGCAGTGTGGACATTTGAAAGATGTCAATGAGTAATGATTATGCTGGTCAGTGAAGCAAGTGACATTTTAACACTAGTTCTACTCTACTTTCAAAACACAGCCCCAGGTCAGCTCATTACATTTAACAACAAGTCATACCATCCAAAGAAAGTACTGTATACTATAGAGTACGTATAGAGTACTTGTAATTTATAATTATTGCACTATGGCCCAAAGGCTGGACAATACTTGGATCGTATCCTGGTAGACTTTTATCTAGATTAATGGAAAGGTGTAAAAATGTAAATCTTTTTTAAAACATTCTAGGATATTAACAAACTCAGTTCACATATTTCATGTCCAAAATAAGACGTGAAAATTTTCACCATTTCATTAGAAGTTTCACACATGAATGTGCATAAACATTTCAGTATGAATATGGTATTTTTAAAGCCATCTAGATTTGTGGATGTTATGTCAAAAATAACACATGAAAATTCTGCTATTTTATAAAAAGCAAATTTAAGAAAGTATTTATTTATTTTATTTTATTTTATTATCACTATTAATGTTGTTGTTGTTGTTGTTGTTGTTGTTATTATTATTATTATTATTATTATTATTATTTATTTATTTATTTATTTATTTATTTATTTACTTACTTATTTATTTATTTATTTATTTATTTATTTATTTATTTATTTATTTATTTATTATCTTCTTCTTTTTTAATAGTATTTTGCTTGATATTTTATTTTTATGGTAAGTAACAAAACTGACAGGCAAACTAGATTCATGGTTTTTGTATTCAAATGAATCAAAGTAATGTGAAACAGGCCTTACATATAATATTGATAAATATTCATATAGAGCATGTGTGGATTTTTTTTATTTTTTTATTATTTATTTCTAATATTAATATTTATTTTGTTTTTGTTTTGTTTTGTTTTAATTGTTTTGTTTTTTTAAATATATAATTTAGCTAACATAAGTCAGTATCACAGGCAAAGAAAAGACAAATTATTGAAATTTTGGTATTAACATTAAAAAAATGTACAGTCTATTTAAAATCTAAATCAGGGCATTGAATCATAACTTTATAAATATATATATATACATACATACATACATACACACACACACACAATTTATTTATTAAATACATAATTAATGGCTTTATTTACTTTTTTGTATCATACATATAACAACTGATGCAAGAATGATAAAAATTACTGGATAAATCAGAATTATTAGACAGGTTTTAAAATTTAAAACAAAACTATTTTTTAAAAATGTTATTACTATTTTAGACTGACATTATTTGCTGGAATGATAAAATAACCATTTACATTGCTGAATCAAAAGGAGAACACGCATTTATCTAACTAACTAACTACAGAACTAATTTAATAATGAAAGAAAAGGTTAGAAATCTTTCATTTCAATGTGTACATCATGATTCTAAAGCTAACAGTAAAACAGGTAACATTTAACTAAATGGCCAAAAACGGGCAAACTTGAGTCACAATGCAGATCATCAAAAACGTTTTATTTTCTAAGATTTCTGATTTCCAAATGACTAAGTATTGCAGGTAATCTCTTTCAAAAGTTGGTATATTCTATTACAAAAGCTTCTTTGTACATTTCAATAATATTTATATTGTTGAAGGGGATTATTCTGTCAATATTTATATTCGTTGATTTACCATGGAGAGCACTTGTTAAGCCAGTAGTATGTGGTTCTGTATCTGCTAGGTCAGTTCACAAACAATTAATTTTAAAATACTCTCTGAATATTTAAGCTATTAGGTTGACTATGAAGATAAGCTAAATGAGAAGGAATTTTTATTAGGCCACCTTGAAACTAATCTTGAATAATATCTATAGATTAAGAAATTCATCTGGATTCTATCTGCCCATTATTTCATTTCATTGGATTTTGTTCAGTGGTTAGAAAGGTCACAAAATCAGTTCTCTTCAGTTCACACATAAATTGGGTTATTATACACTGTGCCTCTAGCCTGGTACAAGCAAAAATTCTGGTATGTGCTTTCATGTGCACAGGACTCTATATGGAAATGGTGAAAATTAAAAGTGACGGCAAAGTTATTCTCACTCATAATCATTATACACTGAAAACACATGACTGAAACCTAATAACGATTTTAGTAAATGAATATATAATTATGTTGCATTAATTCAATTGTCAAAAAAACAAAAATGTAATAATAATCATAATTATAATAATTATCATAATAATAAAAGTAAATAAACAAATAAATAAAGGTTTATTTATTTTTTCTGAAACTTTAATGAACTTATTAAACAGAGACTAATTTAATTAGCTGATTCTCTGGATGTTTCTTATATTTTTTTTTTCTTTGGAATATTTAATAATTATTAATATACTGACTGGTTGAACATTATGAATGTAAAACTGACAATGACTATTCAGTAACATGATTTATGAAGCATATCTTTGTGTCATTTAAAAATTAAATATTTAAGTGGCTTTTCATTCCTATATATATATATATATATATAAAAAAAAAAAGGATTTGATATTGTCAGAACTGCCAAACATTCCAGATAATGAATAAAGGTATCTTACATGGTAGGTAATTTTTAATTTCTATTGACAGCTTGCTTACATATAAAAAAAAAACATTTTTCAGCCATTCTGTCAGAATTTCATTCAAATCAATAACACAAATTATAATAATAAAGCATTAATAAAAAAAAAAAAAAACCTAAAAATTTGTGTGTGTGTGTGTGTGTGTATGTGCATGTATGTATGCATTATATGGGTTTTTAATTATTATTATTTGTGGTACTGACTTGAATCAAATTGACAGAAGGGATTAATAAAAAAATGATATATTATAAATATCAATCAGCTAATCAGCTGTGAACAGGTGCATTTGACATTAATGACAAAGAATGAAGGTAAATCTATTGACTAATTTATATACAGATATTTTTAATACATTGTAAAAATTATTGTAAAAGAGAGTATTTAAAAAGCATACATATTTAATTAATAATTTTTTTTTTTGTGTTATACTTCTAGTCTTTACTGATATTATTATTAGCATTATTATTATTATTATTATTATTATTATTATTTATTATTATTATTATTATTATAAAACAAGTTAATAAATCATAGTATTCTTTACTAACTGAAGTCAGACCAAACAAACATAAAGAATATTTAGATACATTCCCAAATCTATAAAAGTATAATAAATTATTTACTATTACATATTATCATTTTACAAAAATATGTTTATTTTTAAACTGCTTCTGCTTCTGTTTCTGCATAATGTTTATACAATAGAGACACATACGATATGAAAGAAAAAACTATACATCAGTGTAGTATTATAGTAAAATGATCTAAATTACATCTTGAGTTCGTAATAATCACACACACACACACACAGACAGAGACTGGTAACAAATGATGACCAGGTCAGTGTGTCCAGACTGTACAACAAGATAAGATACTTGTAAATATAATTTATCACAGCTGTAATGAGATGACTATATAAGCACTGTTATCAAATCGTACACCAAATATGAAATGGCCTCTCACCAATACATCATGTATTATACAAATATACAACAAAGATACAAACATAACTACCTTTCTATAAACATTCATATATACACACAAACACATGTACACACCTACAAAGACAGGCACACATAAACATATGCATAACTATGTATATATACATCTATAAACACATACCTAATATACATGCATACATACACATATACACACTGACATATATACATACATATATACTCACATGCACACAAATACATACATGCATACATGGACACACACATCCATCCATCCATCCATATACATACAATTATACACACATTTAACATTAATTATAATAGGGAGTAGTATGCTCTGAGGCCTACAATGTCAGTGTGTACCGACCGACAGTAACTGTGTTGACCAGGTCAGTATGTCCAGAGTGCACCAAACCACAGAAATGCCAATAAGGCTTTGATCAATGACACATGGTGGCCAACAAGTTTGGCTTCACTGTGTTAACCTTGGCTTATTGACCATGTTGACAAAACTGCCACTTCTTTCAGCATTTCAAACATTCACGTTTTCAAAGTAAAAGTAGAAAACATACAGTGTTTTTCTCTCTTGATCTGTATGTTACCCAGTTCCAGCAACAGTTTGAAAAGGCTTTCTATTTAAAGTATATTTAAAATACTATTGCTACTACTACTACTACTATTAATATTATTAGTTATTAAAGTTAAGTATACTGAAAAATTAAACAGATTAAATTAATAAAATAAAGACAAAATAAAACATTATATAAGTCATTTAATAACTGTATTTAAATCGTATTTTCAGAAGGATTTTCATAGTAGTCTCTCTCTCTTGATATACATACGTATATATATTTATACACACACATGCACACTTACCCATCTGTATGCAATATACATATGCACATACAAACATACAGACATACAATTATGAAAACTATAATAACCATTCTGATTAAAACTGTATTAGTAATCTATTAAAAATAATATAAATAAAAAATACTCAAAATATTTCATAAACTTTTATACCAATACTGTGATGTGATCAAATTCATAGCAAATCCAAGTATTCTAGGACCAGCTAATGTGAGTTTGTTGCTTATAAGATATCATATAGGTAATTGATTTTTTAAAATCAGAATTAGGGCATTAAAATAAAAAATGTTCTAAGATTGAATACATAATTATATTTAGGTGTGGTTACTCAAAAAAAAAAAAAAAATAATAATAATAAAAAAAAAAAAAAAAAAACAACCCAAAACACGTATTTTTAAACAAATAAAAATAAGTAAATATGCAAATTTTAAAATTTAATAATGTCAAATTTATTAATTTGAATACGTGTATGTGCTCTCGCTTTGTGATGATATGATTACTGTAGGTCTGCATCAAAGATTAACTGCAAACTGAAATTTAATTTTTGAATTTAATTAATAAATGCCAAAGCACATCTACAATAAGGTTTGTGTACACATTTGTTTATGTTTCATTATATTACACATTTCCTCTGGTTCCTAGTGTTAACTGTGCCATTAAACTTAAGATAAATTTAATGATTTGTGTTCGTCTAATAATAAATCATTAATTAATTAAATGCGCACTGACAGTGACACACGTCTAATTAAAAAAAAAAAAAAAAAAAAAAATATGTAATAAAACTTGACAATATAAAAATAAATGGAGATGAGAGTATTTCAATTAATTTTTTTTAATTTTCTGTATGTCACAAAAGGAAATAGTTATTGAGACTTGTCCCTTACATTACGTTTAATGAAAACATTACCTCCCGATCTGTTCACCAACTTCGTAATCGTCTTCGAAAGAGCCCTGATTAAACTCCATTTTACAACATCAGAAACAGGCTTTATGTTAAACATAACTGCCGATCTTTAAATACTGTATCCTCCAGTGTACCATGACCATAACTGATTTAAAATTACATTCTAATTAACACAATGTACAATCGTACTCCTATGTTTATTTGCCGTGGTGGTGACGGCAAGTTTGTTCTGAAAGTTTGCGATCGATGTTTATCATCTGCTAAAACAGTCTGGTGGAAATGACAAGTGCTTGTTCATTGGATGAAATTTAACACAAAACTAACGATATTTAAAAACTATTTCGAAACATTTAAGGATATATTTTATTTACAGGTATTTATATGGATCAATGTTTCAGAAATAATACAATTAATTAAATATAAATAATCAAAAAAGTTTTGATTATACGGTGTATTCTGCTAACAGTAAATAAGCCACCATTAGGTATAATATCCCAAACACCAAATTGCCGGAAACAGCCGAATACGACAGTAATTTCAAGTTGTTATTTTTCTTTAAACAGACTTTGAAATATATATGTTTTTTATTTACTAAGTTTATTAACTTGTGTTTACTGAAGTTATATTAAGCTATATATAATTTTATCCAAGTCAAACAACAATACGTTGTCACCGGATGTTTCTTGTTTACAGTCCGTAATTATATGGTTAAAATTAATATTAAGACGACCCAGGGGATGGGTAAACAAATATATTAACTATAGTAGTGCTACCAGTAATAGTAGCAATGGTAATGGTAGTATAGTAGTAGTAGTGGTAGTAGTAGCAGAATAAGTAATAATAATAGTAGTGATAGTAGAAGAAGTAATAATACATGTTGTAATAGTAATTAACAGCGGGTAGTGGTAGTAGTTGTTGTTGTAGTAGTAATAGTAGCAGTAACGATTGAAGTAGTGATTAGAAAGATTAGTAGTAGCACTATAATTAATAGTAATGTTAGAGGCAGCAGAAGAAGCTGAAGAAATTATCTAATCTCCCCCAATTTTTTTTTAAAGTAATACTACCATTCGCTGCAGGTTCTCAAAATAATATCCGAAGAACAAGATGAAAGCAGTACTAATACCGCTATGAGTAACAACGCCCATAAAGATATTTTGATTTAACTTTGGCTTTTTGTCATTTGCTCATTGTCACATTATAGTTACACTTATTATTTAAAAATAATTAAATAACTATTAATAATGATTAAATAAATAAATAAATAAATAAATAAATAATAATAATAATAATAAATAATAATAATAATAATAATAATAATAATAATAATAATATAATTTAAAGAAAGAGAGATAAGAAATAAAATACTGAATATTTTAATTATTTAATCATTCGCTAAATTCCACATCGAGTCCTGTGTGACCTTCAACTTTTTTTAAAATATTGTTTAATTAATGAAACATTCAGTTTTCAAAGTATCTATGAAAATTTTTCTAAATCTCAATCTTAAATAACACGTTATTGAGTGTGTGCTTTTAGATCCAATGTAAATTGTATGCGGTGCTAAAAAAATGGCTGACACATTGAGTCCGTTCGTCTTTTGGGGACAAAAAAGTGACTATGTCACATTAAAAGTAGATTTGCGAGATGTGATGGTATTCATATTTTAATGCACTAATTCACTTTTTACAATATAACACTGACAAAGAATGCAGACAATTTTAAAACTGTATACATTTAATTTAATGCTAAGTTATATCGGAAATGAGGCCCGATATGGGTATTCCTATAGCATGTGAAACTATGTTACAATAATTTTAAATAATGTATAATGTCAGGAGCATTTATAATAAAATATCGCTGATTTATTGGCTAAATATTCAATAGTTTTATACTAAAATGATGGAAATTAACGGTTAATATGTAATTTCTTGTCTGTGTGAGTTTCATTCCTTCATAATTTTGACTGAGTAATCATGATCGTATACAGTAAATTGAGTAATACACTAGTGACTATACGATATAGTAAAACTCATAAATAATTAAATAATCCAAATCATAACAACCTTTTTTTTTTTTCGTTTTGGTTATTAATATTATTCTGTTTCACTTATATTTTATATACTATGGTACTTGGAGGTGATTTAATTGTAAATATTTTCAAAATCTCGACACATAATATACGTAATATTTGTTATATTATAAATTTACTTTACTTCAAAGCACATTGATTTGGGTTTTTTTCTTTTTTCTTTTTTCCAGGATGAAGATGTTGATCTGGCAGAAGACAAAATTAGCTTCACAGCCCAAGGATTGGGATTAAAAGGAAACAACAAATACAGCTTTGAAATTTATTTTTATTTGCCAGTTGATCCAGAGGTGTGTACATTAACAGAGTAACTGTAAAAAAACACCTATTAATGCAATTGCAGTTTTAAAACATTAATTTCTGTCGATTTATTTTACACACAGAAATACATATATAACTTCGTAGCATTATTAATATCAGATACAATGATAAATCTTTTACCATATTCAAAAGTTAAAACAAATTAATCTTATTGGCATAACTGTTAAAGTAATTGTTTTTATTACTTTTTATGTCAGTTCATGTGTGAGTGTTACATTTTTAAAAACATTTTAAATGCACTGGATTGTGTGTCTGAATAAGAAATGTAGTTTGACTGTTATTTGTTTTTAAGTGAGAAATATCAGTGGAAATAATATATATAAATGTTTGTGTGTGTGTGTTTATTATTTTCTGTTTCATTTTATATGCTGTATTCAAGCTAGAAAATAAACTGAATAAAACCAAATTAATCTGTTATTCAATGAATCATAACATTTTTATTAATAGAATTATGACTTATTTTGTATCTGCTATTTTTTTTTTTTTTTTTTTTAAATTTTAAAATTTTAAAATGTTTTTAATCTTTTTAATTTTTTTAAATATTTTTAATATTATTTTAATGTTCCCAGAAAAGCAAATATCGAGTTACTGCAACAGGTGTTGAAATACGGATTGAAAAACAAGGAAAAGGAGAAGTGTGGCCTCGACTGACAGAGAAACAGATCAAATACCCATGGTTGAAAATTGACTTTGACAAATTTATGTTGGAAGAAGACACAGAGTCGGAGGAAGAGGCAGTGAAAAATGTAATTCAGTTTCTTACAATTGTTGTTGTTGTTGTTGTAATGGTTTTGGTTTTGTATTGTTTTATTTTATTTTATTTTTTCATCTGTTATCATTATTATTATTGTTAATATTTTTGTTAGAATAATAATAATCATTATTATATTTATTACTATTTTATTTTTTTATTTGTTATTATTAATTTCATCATTATTCCTGTTAATATTATGATTGTATTATTATTATTATCATTATTGTGATTGTTAACTTGTCAAATGTAAATATATTATTTTATTGATATGTTAAATCGTAACTTATGTTTTATATATATATATTTTTTTTTTTTTTTTTTTTTTTTTTTTTTTTTTTTTATAGAATATAGCTCCAAATTTAATTTAAAAACTGTAACAGGCAACTTAGTAATTTTACTTGTCTGGGAGGTGGAATTATTTATTTCTTAAATTAGCAAAATAAATAAACGTTCTAATGGCTAATGCACTGGATCTGTCTAGGTGACGTTGTCATTTGAATTGTTTTTATCAAGAAGAAATATTTGTAAATTAACAAATGCTGTAAACAGTTTATCTTTGTCCATTAGTAAAAAGAAAAATAGACACTAATACATTTTTTTTTTTTTTAACAGCAACAAGAAAAGGAAATGCTTGACAAAATAGAAAATGATTTAATGAAGGATCGAGAATCAGGTATTATTTCTTTTATTTAAAAAAATGTAATTTGAAATGCATTAAAATAGCTGACTTGTTTGATTATGTAATCAAAACATGTTAACTGTTATGTAAATACATATTATAATTTTATCACATATTAAATTAACATATACATATTGATGTTAAGCACTAGATTTATTGATGAATATGTATTACAATCTGGATATATCTGTGTACCTGTTTATTAATGTAATATATACATATTGCTGTTTTAGTCTGATTAAAGAAGACACTAATTAATAAAGTTGTCTCGCTTGTCATAATGTACAAAAAGAATTACCACTATCTTTGATACAATTAATTTATGATTTAATTAGATCCAGGTGTAATTAATTAAATGTTTGTTCATTATCTTTTCAGCACCTTTGGATTATAAGAAGATGTACCTGTTTTTGTACAACATGTTTCAGTTCATTGGTTACTCTTACATAGTTTTTGTTCTTCAGTACAGATTTTACAAATTTGGTGAAGGTAATTTTCCTATTTTTTTATCCTTTAAGTAATTTTCATTATTTTTTAGTTAAAATCTAATCAAGAAGATATTTGCACCATGTTTAGCAAGCACTTACAGACATACACACATATGCACATGTTTATGAAAATTTCATTTAAGAACATTGATTGCTCAACTGTACTGTTGTTGTATTTGTAGATGACAAGCACACTGCATTTGACACTGTTGGTTCACAGATGATGGTGTGTCAGTGTGTAGCGATGTTGGAGATAGTGCATCCCTTGTTAGGCCTTGTGAAGACAGGTGTGTTAGCACCTCTAGCACAGGTAAATCTTTTATCTTTTTTATTGTCTTTTTGTTTTTTCTCCATAATCGTTTTAAACCTTTAATTATTCTTATGTGAATATGTTTAATAATGGTTTGCATACTTTTGACATGTTTAATTATATCTTATTTATCAATCTTTCAGGGACATTCAAAATATTTTTCATAGTTTCATTCATTTTAAAAACACTTTTAATTTGTTTCAGGTTTTTTAAAAATATTTTTTGTATGCTTCTAGTAAAAAAAAATATTCTAGATATGTTTCAAGTACTTTAAAAATAGTTTTCATACATTTCAGATATTTTAAAAATTAGTTTTCATGTTTCAGATATTTAAAAAAATAGTTTTCTCATGTTTCAAGTACTTTAAACATATTTTTTTATACATTTCGTATGTCTCAGGTATTTTAAAAATATTTTTCTATATTTTTGAAGTATTTTAAAAATATTTTTTTATATTTTTGAAGTATTTTAAAAATACTTTTTAAAAATATTTTTCAGGTATTTTAAAAATACATTTTCATGTTTTTCAGGTGCTTGGTAGAAACTTTATACTGTTTGTGCTGCTTCTGAATGAACCAAGACTGCACACTGCTCCGGCTGTTTGGTATTTATTTGTTGTCTGGTGTGCAGTAGAAATAGTTAGGTGAGTAGTACACGCATTGTATACACATCAGCAATTTTATCAGATCCCATTGTAGTTCTTATATCTTATCATTATCATCATAGTCGTAATTGTTTTACTAATCTATTATATTTGTTGTCAATATTACTATTAGTAATATTAGTAATATTGTAATTATTGTTATTGTTGTTGTTGTTTTCATTATTATTATTTCTAATAATATTAATTTTTTTATATATTAAATGTTGAATAATAAATACAGATGTCATTAATTCATTTTGTCATTTCTGTATCTTTGTTTTGATAGATTTTACATATAATAAAATACATTACATGTTGTGGGACATTGTCCTTTTTTTATTAAGATGTCATATTAATAGTATACAAAAAAAATAAAATGAAACAAGCAAAATCATATCCTCAGTCTGTCAGGACTTTTTGACATTTCTATATATATATATATATATATATATATATATATATATATATATATAATAAGATGTTTTATATTTTCAGATATCCATTCTACATATTGAACACATTAGGAAAAGAAATAGATTTTGTCACTTGGCTTAGATATACAGTATGGATACCTCTGTATCCACTGGGCTTTCTCTTAGAAGGTAATACACTTTATTAATAATCATTTTCCATTTTTAAAATATAATAAAATTTGCCATTAGTAACTTTATAATGAAAACTACATTAATTATAAATCTGTATTTATTATGATGGCTGGATCTAAGATGTCACAGAAATGGATATAAATAAAAGAAAAAAAAGAAAGAAAATAGTAAAATATATGTTCCCTAGTGCATTCAGATGAGACAAACAAAATATTGTTTATAAATTCTGAACGTAAGCATCAAAAATGAATAGGTATATAAAAAAAAAAAAAAAAAAAAAAAGGAAAAGAAATTGATTTAATAATGATGTAATATTACAAGCTAAATAAGATTTATGATAATTTATGTTAATTTATCAGTGTTACATAGTACAGCAGTTTGTTAGAACTACAAATCTAATGTTCAGACTGGGTCTTCAAAAAAAAAAAAAAAAAAAAAAAATCTCAAAAACACAACCCCAATATTATAAAAGTTTTTTTTAAAAAAAACCTAAATATTACTAATAAGAGCAGAAAGTATGTTTTTCATATATGTAATTTTTCTAATTAAAATCAGAATAATTTTCAGTTTTATTTCTGATAATTATTTTTTATTTTATTCACTAAGTATAAGGTTTTTTTATTATTATTAATTGATTTAAAACATTACTTTAAAAAGTTTTTATTTATATGCTGTTTATTTTATGTCCTGAAATGATAACATTCTCTTCTCTAGTTAAATTAACAAAATCTGTTTCATTTTTTCTAATTTTTTTTTAACTGTATTTTAATTTTTTTTTTTATTTTACAGGTACCATTGTTATCATGTCAATCCCATTGTTCTCTCAGACTGAGAAGTTTTCACTCTATTTACCAAATTCAACTAATTTTGCATTCTACTTTCCATGGCTGCTTCATGTTTATCTCGTCTTGTTAGCAGTTGGTATGTGGTGCTTTGTTTTATTCTATTCTGTTTTTTTGATTTTTAGTGTCTTGTTTTAATTTTAAATTTTGTTTTTATTTCACAGTATTTTTAATATTTTTTATTTACTTTTTTATGTTATATTTTTATTTTTTATTTTTTTTGTTATTTTATTAAGATTAAATAAAATACAATAGTTTAAGTATTACTTGTTTTATTTTTTTTTGCGATTAGGGAAATATAAATAAAGAAAGAAATAGAAAGGAAAAAAGAAAGAAAAAAAAAGAAAAGAAATGACTATTTCCACTGGATTTCATTTAACAACATTAACAAAAAACTGTTCACTTATTTATTTTTATTAGTATTGTAATTATTATTAAAAATAAGTTATTTATTATGTTTACTTAATTAATTTATCAACATTTCTATTTCATTCAGTGTTATTTTATATATCAGGATTTTTTTTTTTTTTTTTTTTTCTATTTATTTTATTTCAATTTATTTTTTTACATTTATTCTAATTATTTGTTTATTTTATTTTTCAGCGGCATACAAAATGATGAACTACATGTACTTGCAGAGAAAGAAAAGGCTGGGGATTGGGGAGAAAAAGAAAATAAGATAAACTTGATGCAAAACCAAAAGCAATTCAGACATTTACTCCATGTGTTTCATATCCATCACTGCAGCTTCAGTTACTTATCTTTTCTCAGTACTGTATTGTTGTGAAGTAAGAATCATTTGATTATTTCATTGTGTATTTATTATTTACCTCATTTTATGGGCTCAGTGAATGCAGTTGTTTGTTTTTTTATTATTATTTTTGTTTTGTTATTATTTGATTTGATTTGATTTTCTTTTTTTTGTATTGTTATTGTTAATGGTTTTTCACCTAGCTATCAGTGCATGAAATTTTAACATTTTCCTTATCATGTGAAATAATTCCTTGTTGTTATTATTGTTTACATGTATTTTTATATTTTTCCTGTATGAAAACAGAAATTAAATAATAATAAAAAAAATTATGGCAAAAAAAACCAACAAAAAAAAATGAATGAAGAAAAAGGCAATTACAATGTGAAAAAAAACCAACCAACATAAACTTTTATAACAAAACATCTGTTATTTTATATTTTTAATGCCCGTACATCTCATTCATGTTTTCTCTCATCTTGAATTTATTTGCGTTCAGTTAATACATGGTACGTGCTGACTTATATGAAAAAACTGAGTCACCCGTAATTCTGGAATAATTATTGATGCATTTAAAACCTTTATTCACATTACTCACTTCGCTTGAGCATCTAGTCTTACATTTGTGTCAGGAATGAAGTTGTGCAGTATTTGGCAGAAGATCAGGTCTTTACCTCAGGCCTTGGTATCAGCCCTTCTAGGTGCTCTATCTTGATTATTACCTTTTTCAACCAGTGCTCTACAAAAATGCTTAATATATGCTTTCCTGTCAGTGGGTATATATTTATAAAAAGAATCCATTTGCTGTTAATCACTAAAGATAGCCTGTAAGTAACATTTTTTGAAACTGTACAGAAATACATGATTAATAATTACTAAAAAAAATGGGTTGAAGTATTGCTGAAAACTTTTTAACTTTTATACTAAACAGTTTCTAAGATAAAAAATATTTACATTGGGTTTTATATTGTTTTCTGTAATTCCAGTTTTAGTGGATATACAGTTTTTTTTCATATAATTATTATGTGTAGAAAGTGTTTTTAATTTTTACTAGAGTCTGGTTCGAAAGACTGGTTCTTGATGTTGTCAATGATAAATATTGGGTTCTGTTAATTTTCCCACCAGTCACAATAGCAATAGAAAAAAATAAATCATTCATTGTGTTGTTATATACAAAATTTAGTTGTAGAAATCCATTTTTTGTAACACAGTTTGGTATTGTGAGAAAATGTTTTCATGTATAAATTATTTTGCATTAATGTACTAGAGTCTCTAGGTAAAGGAATTAAAAATGATAAATTTTAACATTTCAGTGTAGAAGTGTATTTTTCAGTGCTTATAATAAAAAAATTATAATATGGTGCATTAGATTGGGAAAATAATATACAATTTTTATTTCTTTTATTACTGTCATTTTGAACTGTTATATTTTAAAAATAACAATGAGATGATAAAAAACAGTGCATTAAAAAAAATAATAATAATAAAAATAAAGATTTCAATGAAAAATTATTACTGATAAAGATCCACAGTCAAGACTTTAGTAATAAATTGTTCATATGCTTCTTATATTACTTGTTTGCTGTATAATATTTTCTTGTGTATTGTCAGACATACATTCATTCTTTGTTTGCACCACAATATAAAATGCAAAATTTTTAAGGTTTAAATTTTAATAACGAAAAAAGTGAGAATTTTATTCAGACACTGATGGTATAAAATATATCTCAGTATTTTTTTCTGTATGTGTGAATTACTCTGTTTAAGTCAGTATAAGTGAGATTTGTTGATGACACTGACAAAATTTGTGATGTTGATGAATGATTGTAATTTATTATAAAAATTATGTACCTGAAAACATTTTGAGTTTGTTTTGTTTGTTGAATTTCAGACATTTTCTTTTCCAAAGACACAAAATAAAAAAATAAAAAAAGAAAGAAGTAGAAGAAGAAAATAATTATAATATAAATTAAAAATCTGCATCATAATCTTTATTTAAGAAACTCAAATTTGACAGAAACTGAAAGTGTTCTATATTATAATAAATATATTTTCAGTTAATAGTTCTGTTAAAACATTAAAAGAAGAATATCATAAGTGCAAATTGCCTATTCAAACTGAGTCGCCGTTTTACCATTCTGTTGACGTATCATGCAAAGAATGTATTGATCATGTGACATGTTTACATGGGAACGTCCCTATACATATATGTTTTGAAGAAAAAAGAGTTTATTGTTTTTCAGTGAAAAACATTTTTAATTGTAGAAGTTTCATTTTCACATATATTTATTCTTAAATGCATTTGTAATTCTTCAACTGACTCCCAGACTGATTGTTTCTTGTAAGGTAATAATTATTAGCATGGGTAAATGTTCATATGCACATGCACATGCACACACACACACACACACACACACACACTCGCACTCAGAGACACAGATACACAAAACATACATTTTTAAATTTATTTTTATTTATTTATTTATTTATTTATTTATTTATTTATTTATTTATTTATTTATTTTATTTTATTTTATTTTACTTTATTTTCTGATTTTCAGCTATAAAATGCACTGAATATTTTTATTTGTCATCGTCATTACTATATAACTTTTTGTTGTTTTTTAACAAACACATTTGATCATTAACCGTAGTTCAGGTTTTATATATATTTTTATATATATATCACTCAATGTTAACTGTGTCACAACTAGAAGAGTGATATAATTTCATAGGTGATTTCTAAATAATGAATCTTACAGGTTAGTAAATGCTAATTTATGTTCTGAAATGTTCTGAAATGTTATGAAATGTTATGAAAGGAAAACCTAACAAATCCGACAGTTTTTATTTTTGTTTTTTTTAGACAACATAGATCATCAGTGTTCATCTCTGGCACTGAAAAGAAAAACACATAAAAAACTATTAGCTGCCATCCAAAAGATTTTTAAAAAAAATAAAAAAACAAACACAAAATAATATATTATACTTGTTCCATTTATTTATTTATTTAATATATTTTTAATATCAGTATCAATAATAATAATGATACTAATAATATTAAAAATTAGTAAAGTTCGACTAACACATAAAATTAATTCCATTAACACATTCTTCATAAACAATTTTTTTTTTTTTTTTTTTTTTAATGTCACAAATCTATTACCTAAAGAATTTGTAAGTTTATAAACAGTTAGATGAAATGAACCCCAAACTGCAAAACATTCCATTAAAACCTCTTAAGACATCAGTCTCACTAAAACACAAAGTAAATTACCTAAGTCATCAATGTGTACAAGAATCTCACCTGTTTGTACCTGTTTTTATTACACCAGTCGTTACACCCTTGTTTTGTCACTAATCTGTACGTATTACAGAAACAGTGTGTGTGTGTGTGTGTGTGTGTGTGTGTGTGTGTGTGTGTGAGAGAGAGAGAGAGAGAGAGAGAGAGAGAGAGAGAGAGAGATTAAAATAGAAATTAAAAGAAGAATGTGAAAAAATAAGAGTTTAAGGAACTGCTTCTAAAAAGACTTAGTAAAATCATTAAAAATTGGGGAAAAAATTATAACTGATTTGCTGGTTTACTGTTTTATTAAAGCAAAACTGAAAAATAGCCAGATTTTTTATTTTATTTTATTTTTTTTTTTCCAATTAAACGATATTATGAAAATTAGAGATACCAAAATACATAAAACAAAATTTTGAACTTATTATATGTTTATCCAGAATTCAAATGGGGAAGTAATTATCTCTTAATGTTTTTCTCTCGTATATTCATTCATTCATTCATTCATTCATTTGTTTTACTTATAATGCTAAAAGAAAAGGTCCAGTGATCAGCAGCTTTACAAACGAACTTTTCTCATTATTGCGTAATTACTCTTGTACTGGCACAGAAAAATAAAACTGTTAATTTTAGCGCGAAGCTATCTATAAATTGTATACTTAAAGTTAACTGTGTAAAACTGTGAATTTGAAAAATGATCACGTTCGTACCTAATTATTCCATATAAATTAAATTTAAATTATAAGACCTTTACATGTTGTTACTGCGAAATCCCAGTTTAATGTAATTAATGTATAATTCATTAAAAATAATATTAATTAATGTGTAATTCATGAAAAATAATATTAATTAATGTGTAATTCATGAAAAATAATATTAATTAATGTATAATTCATGAAAAACGAAAAGGTATTACTTTTGACGGACTTTTTTTGTTTTTGTTTTTTGTTCTCATTTTATCTTATTTATTTATTTATTTATTTATTATTTATTAGTATTATTATTATTTTAATTATTATATGTAGATGATTAGATATATTATTATTATTATTATTATTATTATTATTTGCTTCATTTCATTAAATGCGTCTTCTTTCACAAAACGCTAAATACTCTACGTAAAGAAGAAAAAATAACGATTAAGAAATAATGGTTGAAATATCGTTGATTTTGTTTTTAATTATTAGACGTTTTTACTGAATAAGCAAAGAGAAAAACAATACTGTATTTAATACTAAATATAAATATAAGACTTTAAATGCAAAGTTTACATAAATTTTACTTTTTCGTATTAACGCTAAAAAAAAGTTCATTTTACGTTAAAAAATAAATTATTTTATTTATATTTTTATTCTTATTTTTATTATTGTTGTTGTTATTACTATTATTATTATTATTACTATTACTACTTTAATTATTTATTGTTATTAATTTTATTTATTTTCAAAAATGTTCCTAGTTATTTTTATAAAAACTTATATTATATTTAATAATAATTATTAGTAGAAATAATATTATTAGTAGAAGTAATATTACTAGTAGCAGTAGTAGTAGTATTTTGTGCTATTCTGAAAAACGTTTCAAAAATGTTAATATTATTTTGTTTTTGGTAATTCATGAAGCAATAACCGAAAATTTGATAAGCGTATTAGTTAAAAAGAATTCAAAAACAGATTAAAAAAATTTAGGCTTCAGATGGTTTCTTGCATGATAACACTACTGATTTTAGTTTACCGCGCTAACATCCACTTTTTATAAAATGTATCACTAAGCTATCAAGAGGGTATCATTTTAACCTAAAGTAATAAAAGAAAACCATTCAAAACAAAACAAAATTAAATTACGTTAAATTAAATTAAATTAAAATTAATAATAAAAATAAATAAATAAATGCTATAATAAATTAAAATATAATAATTCAATAATAAAAATGATTATACTAAAATGAAAGTTTAACCAGTATGTATTGCACATGTTTGTATGTGTGTTTTATTTTATTTTTTTTTTTTTTTTTTATTATTATTATTATTATTTTTTTTTTTTTTTTTTTTTTTTTTTTTTTTAATATTATTAATGTCTGATTTTATTTTATCGTGCTAAAAATCCACTTTTTATCAAATATGTCACTAAACTATAAAGAGGGTATCACTTCCAGTTAATTAATTAAAATAAATTAAAATAAAATAATAAAAGGAAACAATTCAAAATAAAATAAAATAAAAAATAAAATAAAATAAAATAAAATAAAATTAATAATAAAATAAAATTAATAATAAAATAAAATAATAATTTAATAATAAAAATGATTATACTAAAATAAAAGTATTGTGCATATGTGTGTGTGTGTGTGTGTGTGTGTGTGTGTGTGTTTTATTTATTTATCTATTTATTTATTTATTATTTGTTTGTTTGTAATATTATTAATGTCTTTTTCAGGACCAGCAGGTATGTTGTTGGTCGACAGACATATACTAAACAAAACACATGTCTTTATTTATGTTCGCGGGCGTGCGTGCTTGGGTGCGTGAGTGCACAAACATGTCAATTTAAGAATTTATATTTCATTCGAAAATTGTATTTTTTCAAATAGCAACAACTTCTATGAAAAATAAATGAATAAATAAATAAGCAAAAACAATACCAGTAATAATAATAATAATAATGATGATGATAATATAATTATTATTATTATATAATTAAATTAATAATATAATAATAATAATAATGATAATATAATAATAATAATAATATATTATTATTATTATTATTATTATATAATTAAATAAATAATACAAAAATAATTAATATTCATGATGATGATGATAATAATAAATAAATAAATACACTATACCATTAATTTATTCACCGAAGAAAAATAACACAGTAGTCAGTTTACGTGCATTAAATATTTATTGACAGTTGTGAATTATACATATATTCCAACTGCAGTAATGACCATATTATTCCACTTCATGAAATAAAGAAAGAGTTTTCTCAGTTCCTTAAAAAAAATAAAAAGGCGATAACGTCAATTATTATGGTATCAATCACAGACCTCTTTCAATAATAATGTATATTTTTCTGAATTGTGTGATTTTAATTTTCTTTTTAAACTGGTTATATGAATTATCAATAATAATTTTACTGGGCTCCGAAATAAATACTCATAAAAGGTAAAATAAATATTTATAAAGTTAATTAATATAACTCTTTTTAGTCATTGCATACGAAGAAAATGGGAACCTTGGATACACAATAACAGTACGTCATTTTTTAGATTACTCTTTCTCCATTTTTGGAAAATGTCTGTTTTCATTAAAGGCTAATGGTGTCGGTGATAGGGAGCGAACGTAAACCCTCCGACTGGATTGATAACGATGGGCTGTCGGCTAACACCGAACGGAGGAATAGTTGGAACGGCAAAAGCAGGGTGTTTCGTTGATTTCCTAGAACCACTGTTGTTTTCGTCTGGATGAGGACCGGCTGGAGGTATGGTTGGAATAGCAAACGTCGTTTGTTTAGTTCGATGACCGGAACCATTTGCATTATTAAATAAATAACCTCTCGTGAAAGAGGCTCCAGGAAACGGAAAACGATTGGTCGTTTTCTTTGAGCCGGAACCGGAAGCTGACGAAACCGGAAGTACTTGTTTTATCAAATGGTCGACTTTGTCCTTTAGCTCTTTCAACTCCGAAGAGTACGAACTAGTTCCTGCTGCAGAATTTGTCAGAGCTTCTAATTTCGTAATCTGGTCCTTAGACAGTGATCCAACACTGTTTTCCATTTGAGAAATCTTTGCTGTTTGTTCGCTGAGCGTGTTCAATATCGAGCTTGTCTGTGTTGTCAGAGCATTAATCTGTGATCTCATGTTCTGCAGTTCGTTTTTCATTGCTTGGGAACCAGAAACACCAGCCGATCCAGGTGTAAAGGTTTGAACCATAGACTGTATGCTTTGGGTTTCTTTGTTCAAGTCACTGACTTCGGTTACCGTTTGTTTGAGTTCCTCTTGGGTCTTCTTTAAGCTCTGCGTTATATTAGCTACTACTCTGTCCGTATGGTTCTCTGTCAAATCAAGTCTTTTCGATAAATTCTGAGATTCAGTTTTTAGAGTGTCCATTCCTGTTGAAAGTCCTTGTACAGATGTTTTTATTCCATTGATTTCTGCCTCGATATGTAAATCATCTTTTTCTTCATCCTTAAGGCTTGCTTCCAGTTGTCGAGCCAGATTTTCAACCTTTAATTCTAAATCGTTGTTGATTCCTTGTGGACTCATGGCTGCAGTGAGTCCTCTTGTAGAAGAAACTGTTTTCAGATCGTTGCCTAATTCATTAATTTTGTCCATGGCACGGTCAATGAGAGTGGCCTGTTTTTGGATTTCAGCTTCGATTGCTGCTTTGACTTTAATGTTGCCAATGGAGGACGCTTTCACAACGCTCGATAGGTTAAATAATTTGTTTTCAATGTTGTACACAGACTGAACAAAATTATCTTTCGTGTCCATTATCATTTTCTGCAAAGCGGCTACTTCTTTGTTTCCCATACCGGAAGTCGCTTGCCCTGCGGAAGCGCCTGTCTGCTGCTGCACTTCCGACACCTGTTCAGTCAGTTTTGATATCAAAGAATCCATTTTGGCTAATTTCGTGTCTACGTGACTGTTTCTGGTCATATACTGGAAGCGACTTGCATCCATTTCGCTAATGATCTGCGAAAGTTTGGCATTGATCTCTGGATCGCTGATTTGGCAGCTTCCAGAACTGTTTGGAACGGAAAAAGCGTATTTACACAGTTGTTCTGCATTCACAAATCGACACATACACAATACAGTAATGTGCATAAAAGATAACAGTTTGGAATACATTTCGAAAATTCTCGTGTACCACAAACGTGTTTTCAGACAAGCTGGCGTGTCCTGCTCGTAAAAAAAAAATGATGTCTTGAATAATGACTAAACTATTTATTGCTTCATTCGGGGGCCCAGTTAGGGTTGTAGCTGGCTGACCAATACAGTTGCCGAAACAGCAGTATAAACATCGTTATTTGTATTTGGAATCTTTCTTTTCAACATGCAAGTAAATAACAAACTATATTAGCTTTACTTTTTGTTTTACTTTAAAGAACAAGTTTACATTTTAACAATAGTTCAAGCAGGTATAAATACATTGAGGTATTTATTCAAAGAAAAGTTGTAAGAGAGACACCAGCTGGTAAATAGTTTGTTTTGACAAGAACACCTTTGCAAATAAGGCATTTGTATAAACAAAGGATCAAAACGGAATAAGTTTGCATCTTGGGCTTTGTCGCTGCTCTTAATCGTTCGTAAATCTTCGTCATCGTTCGTGGGTAATTAAGTAGATGTTCGCGTAATCTTGCATGACGTTGTAGTTTGACGAAAACGTGTTGGCGGTCGCAGACCTTTGTTTTGCATAAACTTTGCTGTTTGAGTTTTCCGGTGTTTTCATAGTTTTCACACTTCCAAAGAATGCCATGACGATGTGAGTTTGATAAACCTTCAACAAGGGTCAGAACGTACATTTTATTTCCAGTCTGGGGGGGGGGAGAGAGAGAGAGAGAGAGAGAGAGAGAGAGAGAGAGAGAGAGAGAGAGAGAGAGAGAGAGAGAGAGAGAGAGAGAGAGAGAGAGAGAGAGAGCGTGGAGGGAGTTGGTCTACAGGTAATCATAGACTTACAATATTTAAAGTACTTGCACTACTTTTTCAATTAATTTTTCCACCATAGTTAGATATATATGGTCTAAATATAATCATAGACTTACAATATTTAATGTACTTACACTACTTTTTCAATTAATTTTTCCACCACAGTTAGATATATATGCATACATACACAGTTAGATATATATACATACATACGTCTTCATGTAATAACTGAATATTTCAAAATAAATAACAGATTTTAAAATATATATATATATATATAGTATCAATTTTTTGAAGAAAAAAAAAATGTAATATCATCTGAAAATTAGATCGACGCAGATCACTATACTTGATTTTGTTCGGAGGAACTTTTTTACAATAGCACTACTGGTTATCACAATAGCACTACTGCCAGTATTAACGTTGGTAGAATTTATTCATTTAAAGTTTGTCGAGCGAAAGTGAGTTTATGCAATTTTATATAATCATTTTACGTCTGCACTATTAGCAAAACAAAATACTGAGTAAAACCTCTGCTAAGTAAGGCCTAAACTGCAAGATTACCTTTGTTTTATATTCTACTATTAATAATAAAAATCTGTCGACTTCTGCTCGAAATGCTAAATTCATCAACCTTTAATTTGTCTTTTTTTCCTCCAGTCTTCAACCTAACCACTCGGGCCCAAGACTACAGATTTATAAGTACAATAAAACGATTATCTGAAGATTATACTGCGCTTCACATTTATTTCGCGGATTAAGTTGGAAACTTCTCGGTAAAAACAATCTTTGATGCCCTTCATTTACGTATCAACGTTGTTAAAAACAAGATGACTGCAAATTGCTTAAATCTGGGATTTTGGTTTCGTGAACTTGACCTTAGGGCAAAGGTCATTCGACTTTGTCAGTGTTAGACTAGATTTATTTGTTTGAATTGTGTTTCACCGTCGTGAGAAACGGATTTCAAATATCTGCGTTGTAATCATATATGTGTACTCTGTTTACCATTCCCAGGGTAGCTGGATCGATCCTGCACAGTACAACATCTATTGCAACATTTAAAATTTAAGTATCCTGCCCTGTAGAAGGTTCATGTGTATTTTAACTAGCTGCTAATTGGTAACAGTAATCCATTATTTTAGAAAAGATGACTGATACAGTTTTAAGAAAAGTGTCTTTTAAAATCTATATTTTCATAGTTTTTTTCCTTTAATTGTTTTTAATATAAATTTAAATAACAAATAAAGTATAAGATTTTAACTCATAAACAATAATGAGAGTATCTTTCGTAACTAAATACAAAGAGCTATGAAATGTACAGGCCTTCGACATGCAATATTACATACGAACTCTTTAGTTCACAATGCTCAAACTTAGATTTATCAGATGGGAGAAAATGGGTCTTCAGTACTAGACATTCGATAAATCATTAACTGCTTAATATTTGTCATGGCCATATTGGTCTGGAATATGAGCTGTGAATTCTAGTGTTTGTAGCTAGTTACCAAACAACGGTTTTTCATTTCCCTGATAGTTACAGTTCAAGTAACTGTAGTAGCTCATCTAATGATAATCTAGACAACAAAACATTGTAGTCTCTCAGTCATAGATCATTCCTATTAACTGTGCGGTGGAACCAGTATTTGATCCCAAACTGTAAGGCTTTGTCTATGAATACAGTGATCTTTTTGATCATCCATATGAGTAAAAATGGGACCCGGTATTCGATCCTAGAACCAAGCAATTGTAAGGTTTTGTCTAGATGTCAGGTTAAATTCAGTGGACTTAGATCATCCCTGTCAGCTCTGCTAATGGTCAGTGTTGGGATTTGATCCTAGTACGTAGGATATCTGACTTAATTAGTATGTATCGGGTTTTCGTCTAGATTCCAAAGCTGGAAAGTGACAACCACGTTATCTACAAATAATCCAATTAACGGATGTTTGGAAAGCCAACAAGAAAGCTGATGACTTAATTCCGTTATGGGAGGAACATGTGTACAAGATCAAAGGTTAAAGGAATGTTTTACCCGACGATAAACACGTTAATCTGAGAGTTAAGTTAAGTTTGTATTTTAAGCCGCTAATACGTATACAAAATTCTTTTAAAAAGGAAATTAATATATACTTGGCTTTGATATTTTTATTTGCCGGGTTTTTTTTTTTTTCTTTCAAATTTTTTAAAATATTATTTTATTATTATTTTTATTTAATTTGTTTTCATGTTTTTATATTTTTATATATTTTTTTTTTATTACTACTATTTGTTGTAGTTATTTATTTTAATTATTTATTTTTTATTTTTTTCATTTTTTTCATTTTTTTTATTAAACACACACGTACATACAATATATATATTGTGTGTATTGAATATGTTTTATAAAATTTCAGTGTAAAGAAATTCATTGTATTTTTTACAGATATAATATTTTATATTCGCCTTATCTAATACTACAGACAAAATAATAACCATTAGCAGAAGAAGAAGTAGATGATGATGATTATCTGCTATTTAAAATTTTCGAAAATAATAAACGTTAGTTACAAAAAAAACTGTGGGAAAACATTCTTAAAATGGCTTGCCATCGCTTTTTATATCCATTGTCCAAACATAAAAAACACCATAGTTTTTTTAAATACAATTTTCAATAGCTTGGAATAATCATTATTTGAGTTTTCTTTTTTTTTTTTTTTTAACTTTTTAACTTTATTGATGGCTTAATGGAAATGTGTGTGTGTGTGTCACTAAATTCACTATATAATATTATATACTGATTTCATTTTTCTTTCTTTTTATATGTGTTTGATTTATTTTTCTTATTTTTCTTCATTTATTTATTTGCTATTATAGATAGTGTTTTTTGTTTTATTTTTTTCACCACTAATTTTTTTCATTTATGTGGGTGTATATACATTTGTATGAACATACATACATACGAACATACACACACACACATATATACATATATACATACATACATACATACGAACATACACACACACACATATATACATATTTTACATACATACATAGATATACATACATACATATGTACGTACATATATACAGACATGCATATATACATACATGCATGCATACATACATACATACATATAAATTTACACATACATAATAAGAAAAATATCAGTTGAGCAATATCTGTCGGTTAAAATGTTCGTGTGAGAAGGGTATTTTTTTATTATCTCTTTACATTTTAGTTCAGTTTATTTCAACAGCAATAGATTTTAATTTAATTTACATTAAATTATTTATGTTGCATGTAATTAAAAACCTTTACGACTTGATGTAATTAAAAGCGGCATTTCTTCTTGTTATTGTCACTATAAATCTCTGTTGTTGTTGTTGTTGTTGTACTTCTTCAAATCCATTTTTCTGTAACTCCGGATATGCAGTTGTGTTTGAAACTCTATTAACAATTAACTACTCTCTTTTGTTGCGACATTATTTAAAACAGTTCATTTTAATTCTTTAAATAGTCTTTTATATAAAGTCAAAGGCGAAAAATATCTTGTTTCATTCAGCTTTCTTTTAAATCTTCTTTTTTAATTAAAAATAACAAAAAATCACTGAAGTGAATAAAACAAAGCAAGTTTTTTTTTCTTTTTTTTTTTTTTTTTTCTGTTTTTTAAATTTTTTATTACAGAATGTCATTCTGATTTGATGTAATTTCAAGATAATAGAACTGTGATATACCCTATTAATAAGTAAAAGTGTTGATAAAAAGTAATTATACAAAATATGTTTATATAATAATAAGAAGAAGAATTCTATATAATACAACAGAGAATTGTGTTGCTTTTTTATTTTTTTTTTTTTTATTTTTTTATTTTTATTATTTTTTTTTATTATTCCTGATGTCATTATTTCAATCAAAATTAATTTCCAAAATATGTAAAGATAAAACGTAAGTGCGTTTATTTTGAGCACTTTTAAAGTTTAGTGTTACAAAATAATAAAAGTACTAAAATATTTCTAAGTGGTAACTTTAAATTAAATACATTTCTGACAACAAAAGAAGAAATGCATACGTTTATTCAGTTTACGGTTCTGATATGACGTCACATTCATGATTAAATAATGAATAAAATGGCAGCAATCAAATATTTATTTTATTGTTAGGAAAGACTGGTCGCTAAAAGTAACACACTACTTTGGAAGAATGCGAAATATATTTAAACAATTTCTTCACAAAAGTAAATTCAAAGATGAATTTTATAAATCAATGTGAATTTTAAAAGATAGATAACAATTTTAAACAACATAACAGATTTGTTAGATCAAAATATAAACTGAATCAAATAATAATAATATTGGAAATAAATAAACAACTTACAATCGTTTTAGAACTCTCAGTTGCGTTTGTTTACGCAAATCTTTTTATTACAGTTAAAATATTTAAATATTACAAACCAGACATGTACAGAGAAATGTCGCAACTGCAGTGAAGTACGAAATTAGAAGGAAAACGTTATTTTATAAATGTTATTAAAGATTCTCTGCTTTCTCATCTCTCTGTGATAACTGTCATTTAATGAT
Source organism: Chrysomallon squamiferum (assembly GCA_012295275.1). Lineage (NCBI taxonomy): Eukaryota > Metazoa > Mollusca > Gastropoda > Neomphalida > Peltospiridae > Chrysomallon > Chrysomallon squamiferum. The sequence goes on from CM022669.1 coordinate 17,949,517, forward strand.
GATGCAGCAGCGGCGGCACTGGGAACTTCGTCACCTTTTTCCCGCTCGGGACGGTGGGAACGGCAGCGTTGTTGGTGACGTGCGACGCAACTGGTGACGATCCACTGCTCGACACAAGAGTTTTGATTTGGTTCTGCAGATCCAGCACAGCCTTCTCGATCTGGTCTTGCTTCTGCAGCTTTTGGGTGACGCTTTTCAGCTTCATCATCAGCAGCTCCGTCAGCGTTTTCAGGTTCTGAATGCTGTGCTCGTCTTTCATTACATTGGGGACGCCGTTTTTCACGTCGGTCGCCACGGTGATCAACTCGTGCTGAAGTTTGTCTACGGTTTTAAACAGTCTGGCTGCCTCGTTCTCGGCATTTTGAATTTTGGTTCGTTTTTCCTACGAAAATCGATGACAGTTTCCCGAATCAGCGCTGACGTTTTGAGAACAGTGTCCATCTTTGTAGACGTCGTGTTCATCTGCATCGACAAATCTGACAGCTGTCGATTGTGATCTCCCAGCATGCTTTCCGTTTGGTTTGTTTTCTTTTCCAGTTTCTCGATATCGCCTTTCTGCTTGCTGTTCATTGTGTTCATCTTCTGTTCTAAATCGTTGAGTTTATTTTCTAGAGTTTTCAGTGCAGCAGAACTAGCTGGACTGACCGTACCGGAAGTACTGTATGCTACTGGAAGTGGTCCCTGTTCCAGGATTTGTTTGTAGAATTTGAATCAAGTTTTCCATATTCTTCATTTTCGATTCAGTCTCTTTTGTTTTTTTAATCTGTTCTGTCATCTGAGCTTCAATTGCTGCGTTTATTTTTGACTGTTCTATCGCTTCCTTCTGGACCCCGTTCGAAAGAGTGAAAATCTTATTCTCAATGTCGTGCATGACCTTTATGAAATAATCCTTGGTGTCCATCACTGATTTTTGTAGGTCGGCGCTAGCACTATTTCCCACAGGCAAAACATCCATTTTGTGTTTCAGTTCTCTGAACTGCTGCATCAGATCTGAAACCTGATGGTCCAGCGATCCTCGTAAACTCTGAAGTTTTGTCATTTCTCCTTGTATCAGGGAATTCTGAGAAATGTACTGAAGTCGTGTTCTGTCCAAATCCTGTTTCAGTTGGTTAATTTTCAGATCTAAGTCAGCGCTGCTTTTACTGCATGCCCCATTTTTGTCTGGAACTACAAACTCGAATTTGCAGCTTTTGCTGGGATTCCCAGGGCCCAAGAAAGACGGGGCTGCAACTTGACCATGTACGTGGATGCTGGCCAAAACTGAAGCGCAGACGACACTAAACAAAATGGCGTCCATTGTCGCTGGCGTATGAATGTGTTGTGTTATCTAAATGTTCTGGATAAGCGATGAAGACTTGTCCAGTTAAGAAAATGAAAATGAGGAAAACACGAGGATTTGCTGTTTAAATACAAACTTGGGTGGACAAAGGTTTGCTGCCATCGGTGAAAACATAGTGTGACGTCACATACTATCTTAAACTTAGGGTCCGGTCGTTTTTTGTTTGAGTTGGGTATACATCAAATATCCGTTGTTTGTTAACATTTTTTATTATATAAAGAAACATTTGTTTTGATGAACTGTTTTCATTCTTTACATTAGATACAGTAACATTCTTCAAAATAAATTATAATTATTTCGTTTTTAATTATTTATAGCCAGTTTAAGACGATCTATTACTGAATGAGACCTGGTAAAGGTCATAGTTAACGTTATCTTTTAATTTCAGACAAACAAATGATAATAAAAGTTTGTACATGAAACAAGGAAGACATAATAGCATAATTTATCGTGGAATGCGGCTTTTAGAGACCAACAAACACATTTATACTTCGTTAAACATTATACAGTGCTGACGGCCTGAGATGATTAAACTTACGGAGAATATGTTTCAAGTTCGCATTTTCAGGAGGAAGTTTTATCGCTTGTTTTTGCGTATCTTAGCTATGCAAACAATCGGAATTATACGATAAGTGATGTTGTGTCAAAAATAAGAATAAACAGAATTCTGTCAGACCTTTTCTTTTTGTTTTTAAACCCGGACGACTTCTTTGATGATTAATTTTTTGGCCAAACACCGGTTTTGGCGGAAATGTCTACTGGCAAATATTGATGACAAGATTTAAAAAAAAAAAAAAAAAAAAAATGTAATAAAGAAGAAGAAGAAGAAGAAGAAAACTACGCATTTCTCTTTTTCTGTTCCACCCTTGTGCTCTTTCTACCATTGCTTTCTCTGTCTCTCTCTCTCTCTCTGTTTTACGTGTACTTGTAAATTCATGGTTCAGTTTTGTATAGTTCAAATTAGTTTTGATAATGATGGTAATGCAGTAATTATAATTTCAAATAATAACAGTATCCTGTATTCTGACCAACTTTCCATGTCAAGGTTAGCAGTATGTGTTATTTTTACCACGATATACTGGCAGACAATAATTTCGTTTTCTTAATAGATGTAGCAAAATGAAGTTTATTTATTTATTTATTTTATTCATTTATTATTTTCATTAATGGTTCTTTTGTTTTGATATCGATCTGAATATTTAGTGTTTATTTGTACTTACACATATATCTATACGAAATAAAATTACTGTGGCAACTACTATATAGTATAGTAATAGTATTTGTGCGTTTTTGTGAATGAACAGTATAACCAGCTGATTTTTCGTTTCTCTGTGACACAGAGTTATTGGCCTTGAACTAGTTTAGTTGTTTTAGTTCATAATCGCATCTTTAAATTCGCTGTTAAAATGACAGACAAAAATTTAACAGCTATTCTGTACAAGAAAGGTGACCTTCGTTTGGTGAGTTGCTATGGATGTACAAATACTTCATTTCTGCAACAGTAGCGTTTTTATAATCGTTCAGTTTTAAAAATAGGTCATAAGAGATAAACAGATTATGCAGTTTTTGTTTGGCTCAGTCTTATGCGATTTTTTATTAGTCTCAGTCTTCGTATTGTTATAGATAATTAATTACTGAATGACTTGTTCTTCATTTAATATTTTATTTCTTTCTTTTTAGGAAGATTTACCAGCTCGCAATCCAGGACCTGGAGGTATCCTAATTCAGTACAAATATTATTTTTTATTCTTTAATTTGAAAAATAAAAATTATTTGGAAACCAAACAGTATGTTCAAACCTATTTATATTTTCACTTAAAACCATTACAATAATATTAATTAGAGTGTGTATTTCTCTATGTGTATATACTTTTATATTCAAACTCACACACACACATATATATGCATACACTGTATCTATGTGTGTGTGTGTGTGTATATACATACATATATATATATAGATAGCTAGCTAGATAGATAGAAATATAAATATATACATATAAACATACATACATGTGTGTGTGTGTGTGTGTGTGTGTGTGTGTGTGTGTGGTTTAATTTCTACTGTGCAATAAGATATACAGTTCACTCACTTTTATCATTTCAAATTTCAGAAGTACAGCTGAGTATGAGAGATGTTGGTATCTGTGGTTCTGACATTCACTACTGGACTCACGGAGAAATTGGTGACTTCGTTGTCAAGGCTCCCATGATAATTGGTCCACGAAGCCAGTGGCGTTGTTGCCAAACTGGGTGATGGTGTCACCAGTCTAAAAATAGGTTTGTTATTACTTTTTATTAATTATGATTAATTTTATCTACGTAAATTTTAAAATTTCAAGTAAGTATTTTCTTTGTGATGTTGTAGATTATCAAAATACTTACGATAAGAATTTTTAAAAGTCTTTACAGAAACAAATTTTATAACTAATATATTTAACTTAAAAAATGTTTATTTATTTATTTATTTTTTACACATATATATATATATATATATGTATATATATATCTTAATATACATGTGTGTGTGTGTATATATACATATATTTATGTATGTATTTATTTATTTAATGTATGTATGTGTGTATTTTTTGTGTGTATATATATATATATATATATATATATATAATAATGTATGTGTGTATATAATGTATGTATGTGTGTATATAATGTATATATGTATGTATGTATGTATATAATGTATGTATGTATGTGTGTATATAATGTATGTATGTATGTGTGTATATAATGTATGTATGTATATAATGTATGTATGTATGTGTGTATATAATGTATGTATGTATGTGTGTATATAATGTATGTATGTATGTGTGTATATATATTGTATAAAAAAAGCAACAGCATAAAATCAAACATCTTACATAAACTTGACCTATAACCTATAAAACTGAATACTTAATTTAATGAAGCATTTTATAATTTATTTGTCTCTCTGTCTGCTGTCAGGAGACAGAGTTGCAGTAGAACCAGGAGTTCCATGCCGAATTTGCAAACACTGTAAACATGGTAGATACAACCTCTGCCCTGACATGAAGTTCTGTGCCACGCCTCCTTACCATGGCAACCTGGCAAGATTCTTCACCCATGCTGCAGATTTCTGTTTTAAGTAAGTTTAAGCTGCAAAGTAAATCTGCTGAATGTGTGTCTGTATTTCACGAGAAAGAAAACATTGAAAGACATGTATCTTGCAAGTAATGTGGAAATATATTATAATTTGTAAGTAATGAATATTTGTTATAATTTATAATGTGAAATTTTTTTCTAATTTGTAAGTTGTGGAAATATGTTGTAAGTTACACAGAAAAAATATTTTGTAAGTTATGTAAAAAATGTTATACTTTGTAAGTTGTTTGAAAAATATAATTTGTAAGTTGTATGGAAATATATTATAATTTGTAACTAATATGGAAATATTATTTAACAGTAAGGTGACATGATGTAAGTTGTAAGTTACTAAAATAAGTTGTTTGAAAAGGGATTATAAACTTAAGTTATTTGGAAATACAATTTGTAAGTTATGTGAGAATATATTATAGTGTATAAGTTATTTGAAAACGTATCATATTCAAGTTATTTGGAAATAGAAGTTGTAAGTAATGTGGAAATACACTACAATCTTAAAGGTTACCCTGACCACGTATCTACAGAAGAAGGAGCTCTGCTGGAGCCTTTGTCTGTAGGAGTGCATGCTAGTAACAGAGCAGGAGTTGGTTTAGGAGACAAAGTCCTGATTTGTGGTGCAGGTAATTTAAATAAAAATTTACTTATTCTTTTTCTATAATTTTCAAACATGATATTCTTTAGTTAATTAATCTTATTTTTTCAAACTTTCTGTTGATAGGGTTTAATATATATATATATATATTTTTTTTTTTTTTATATATAATCTTTTTCTTGAAAGTTTTAATAAAGATATATTATACTGATTGGTTATAATTTGTTTTTATATGTATATATATATATATATATATATATATATATATATATATATATATATATATATATACTGGGTTAATTAATTTTCTGTTTATATTTTTAAGGTCCTATTGGTCTGGTTAATTTGCTCACTGTAAAAGCAAGAGGAGCATCAGAGGTTTGTGTTACAGGTAAAAAAGTTTTACCTTGCTTTATTATATGGACTCAGTCACACAGTACTCACCTGAGACGTTGTGGGATCTGTTCTCAGCAGTTCATCTATTGACCTAATTTATATTTTTGTTTATTTTTTTTATTTTATTTTTTTTTTTTTATTTTTTTTTTTTTTTTTTTTATTTTTTTTTTTTTTTTTTGTTTTTCATTTTACTTTTTTTTTTTTTTTTATTTTTTTTTTTATTTTTTTAATTTTTTAATTTTTTTTAATTTTATTTAATTTTATAATACTGTATTTCGTTTTTTCTTTATTTTTTTTTTTCAATCATCCTGCAAACTCGAAAAATGTTTATTTAACCAATTAACACTGTATAAAATTTTTCTATTTCTAGATATTGATCAAACTAGATTAGACTTTGCTAAGAAGCTGGGAGCAGACCACACAATCAAAGTGACAAAAGATCCTAAAGAAACAGCTTTACAAATAGAGGAACTGTTAGGTCAACCAGCTGACAAAACTATCGAGTGCAGTGGAGCGCCATCTAGTGTCAAAACAGCAATCTATGTAATCTCACAACATTGCTCACAGCAAGGAAATATTTCTGGCCTTGATGGTCATGATTAAGTTTTCAACAAATTGCATATTTCTAATAAAACACTGATATGATCTAAATGCACAGTGATAAACTGTTATAATGAAAATATATAATATGTTAATAAAAAAAAAAGTTATAATTAATTATTATAAGGTTCTTTTATAATCTGAGATAAAAATATTTATTTATCAAATTTTAATGCTTTAAACCTTTTTAAAATATTTGTGATTTTATCAAATTTTAATGTTTTAAAACTTTAAAAAAAAATTGTGATTTTTTAATTAATTTTTTTGTAATTTGATTTTTTTTTGAGATTGCAATAGGCAACTTGAGAGAAGTGGACATGGGAATATTGCTATGGTGGGTTTGGGTCCAGTGTAATTATTCAAATTTACAATAGTGAATGCTTCAAGTGAGATTGTGGACATCAAGGGAATATTCCGTTATGTTAACTGGTGAGTCCAGTGTAATTAATCAAATCTTACATTGTGGTGAGTCCAGTGTAATTAATCAAATCTTACGTTGTGGTGAGAACAAAATAATTAAAACAATATTCTACTTTAATTAAAAGAATAAAAATAAAGGAATATCCTTCTGGAGCGAATACAACAATTCAAAGAATATATGCACACAAATATACATACACACTCAGGCATAAACAAACACATTATCATTATTATTTTATTTTTTTTTTATTATTATTGTTTGGTTTTGTACAGTTACCCTGCTGCTCTGTCTATGGTAGCTTCAGGAAAAGTGGATGTGAAGCCTCTGATCACACACAGGTTTAAACTAGAACAGACACTGGAAGCCTTCGAAACAGCCAAGAGTGGAAAAGGAGTTAAAATTATGATTAACTGTGAACGGAAATAGATTCAGTGATTAATTCTCAGTGATTAATGGGTTCATGCTGATTAAAATGAATCTTATTTTGTGACATTGTTTACATTTTAAAATGTATATCTGTTACATTTTTTAAAACCACTATATTGTTTTATGAATATATATCAATGAATTGTAATATTTTAATTTGTTTAATGTTTTGTGCAGATCTGGGGTTAAAATTGGTTAAAACAGCAATGTTAAATGATTATTAGTTTGAACAATCACAGGGAAAGAGACTGTGTTAAAAAAATAATTATTTTATTTAAGTTGTATTTTTCTGTTCATGTATTCTTTTGACTATTAAACAGTTTATTGCTCAGTCTGTTTTTGAAATACACTTAGCCTTAATTACAAACATATCTAATTTCTCTTCCTTGCAGAATTGTCTTAGTATTAAGGTGTCATTCTATAGACACACACACACACACATACATACAAAAATCTATTTATATATGTATGTATGTATGTATGTATGTATCTATCTATCTATCTATCTATACACATACATAAATATGTTTATATATATATTGTATGTATGTGTATGTGTGTGTATATACATATATACATATATATATATATATATATGTATATGTATATATATATATATACACACACATACATACAATATATATATAAACATATATATATGTATATGTGTATAGATAGATAGATAGATAGATAGATATTGATAGATATAGATATGTATAGATAGACAGATGCAGATAAACAGATATAAATATAGTCAAAAAGGCACAGATATTTTATTGGAAAAACATACTAAAACATTTTGTGTCAAAATTGTGAGATTTTCAACTAAAAATGCCTGTATTTTATAATTTTTAAATTTACAATGGTATTACTGAAACGTAAGAAATGGGTGTCAGGCAGTGAAAAGAATTTTGTTTTTACATTTAAAATTTCTCATGATCCTAATGAAATGTAGAATGTTGAAAAAGCAAAACGAAATTTTTCTTTAAATACCTTTATAATTGTTGTTTACACTAAAGACTTGCTACCTCAATTCCATATACTTACATATGTTAGTCAATATCTGTTTGTTACCCAATCTCTATCTTTATTTTCTTTATTCATTAGTGGTTACATATATACCAATATTATATATCATTAAAAGTATATTTAAATAATTCCACCATGTTGTATGCATTATATAGTCAATATACAGTTGTTATCCAGTATCTTTATTTTTTCTATATGTTAGTATCAAATATATGTCAATATTATACACTCATAAAACAATATTTAGATAATTCCATACTTGTTAGTCAATATACAGTTATTGTTGAACTTCAGTCTTTATTTATTTTCTTTATTCATTACTAACAAATATATACCAATATTATACACTTAAAACAATATTTAGATAATTCATACATTTATATGTGTTAGTACGTAGTTGTTATCAAACCTATTTCTTTATTTTTTATTTATTAGTATTAGATAAATATTATACATACATACATACATACATACATATATATATACATACATTATACATTTTTAAATAAAAAATACTGAGAGTTTTTGCATGAATTCATATGAATTAAAACATTCATATTTAAGTTTATATTTTCTGTACCTAAGGTGAACAGTCCCCCAGTAGCTCATTTTCAAGTATGAGTTTCCTGTATTAGCCACTCATGGGTGGGGGTGTCATCACTCACCAGGTGACTCACTGTCGCTGCATTATAGGTACACAAAGAATTAATTTTGGTTAAAATAATTTTTAAAACAATTACTTGGTGAGGAATGATAACCTATGCAAATTTTATTCAAAGTATATGACACAGTGAAATTATTTAAACATAGTACTAATACTATTACTCTCATTTTTGTCTTACTATTATTTATTAATTTTATTTTTTTTATTTATTTTTTTATTTATCTGTTTATTTATTTATCTGTTTGTATATTTATTTATTTATTTATCTGTTTGTTTATTTATTTATATGTTTATTTATTTATTTATTTATTTATTTATTTATTTATCTGTTTATTTATTTATCTATCTATAATCTATTTATTTATTTATTTATTTACGTAGTTTTACTTATTTTTTTAGCAATCTGTTAAAGCTGTTTAGTAATGCTAAAATATATCTTCTTTAATCAATGAAAATACTTAATATCATTTCTTGTGTCATGTACTATGAATTGATTTTGAGGCATCGGCCTAAAAATAAATATACTAAAAATAAGTTGGATGCTGATTTAGATGGTTCACCAAAATAAAACAGATCGTGATGTATATAGATAATTTTGTTTGTCTGCCAAGTTTGAAAAATTAAAATTCGACCATGAACCTTCTAACACACAGTTGTAGTTAAGGCAAAGTCAGAAAAATTTACACATTAATTATTCTTCATATTTTCATGAAACACTGATGATCTGTTATCTATAAATAACTAAACTATAATTGTAAACGTAATATCTAATAAATACACATACACATATATACATGCTCATTTTCTTATTGATCATACACATTAATTATACCCAGTTTCTTTCTCATGCATAGATTATATACCCCACCCTTTCTTTCTTACTGATACATTAAATATACCCCCCCCTTCTTACTCACACACAAATTATATACCCTCTCTTTCTTTCCCACACCTATATTATATACCCCACCCCTCAAACATTAAATAATTTCTTTTTTCTCAAGCACACACTATATAGTATATACCCTCCTTTCCCTTTCTTTCTAAAACACATTAAATATACTCTTCCTTTTTTTTCTCACTCACACATTAATCTCACTTTCTTTTCTGAATCACAAACTATATAAACCCCTCCTTTCTTTCTTTCACATACACAAATTATATATCCTACCTTTTCTTTCTCAATCACATTAAATACCTTCCCTTTCTTTTCAATCACACACACACATATTAAATATACCCCTCCCTTTCTTTCTCAATCACACATTATATATACCATCCCTTACTTTCTGCACACACAAAAAAAATACCTATTCCTTTCATTCCTATAAAAACACATTTCAATCCCACATTATCCAACATTTACCTTTCCACCAAACACTTATTATACACACTTCCCTTTCTTTCCTACACACACACATCAAATACGCCTCCTTTCTCTCTAACACACATCCATTTTATATACCATTATATCTTTACTTTCTTAAACATACATTATATACCCCTCTCTTTCTTTTTCTCAATCACACATTATGCACTACTCTTTTTTTTTCCTTTCCTAAACACACATCATATACCCCTCCTTTCTTCCTACATACACATTAAATACCTCCTTCCTATCTTTTCTCAATAACACATTAAACCCATTTCCCTTTTCTTCCATACACACACTTATATATCCCTCCCTTTCTTTTCCTACCCAAACATATATATACCCCTATCTTTCTTTCTTTACACACACACATTATATACTTCTTCTTTTTTCCTACAAATGAATTATATATGTCAATCCCTTTATCTTTAATACACACACATTATATATATACCCTCCCTTTCTTTCTAAACACACACATTATATTTCCCTCCATATCTCTCATAAATATACATCATACCCCTCCCTTTATTTCCTATAAACACATTATATAATCCCTATCTTTTTTTCTCAATCACACATTATATACCCCTATCTTTTTTCCTAAAACAACATTATACATCCCTCTCTTCCTTTCTAAACACACATTATATATCCATCCCTTTCTTTCCTAAACACACATTATATACCCCATCCTTTTTTTCCTACACAAACATTATATACCACTATTTTTTTTCCTATCACACACATTATATACCCCTATCTTTCTTTCCTAAACACAAATTATATCACCATCCCTTTTTTTTCCTTTTCCTTCACACATTATATACCACCTCCCTTTCTTTTCCTACACACACATTATATATACGTCCCTTTTTTTTAAACACACATTATATACCCCTATCTTTCTTTCCTACACACACACATTATATACCCCCTCCTTTTTTTCTAAAACACATTATACCCTCCTTTCTTTCTAAAACACATTATATATACCCTTTCTTCTTAAAACACACATTATATATCCTCCCTTCTTTTCCTAAACATTATTTCCCTAAAACACACATTATATACCCTCCCTTTTCTTTTCTAAAACACACATTATATACCACACCCTTTCTTTTTCCTACACACATTATATACCCCTCCCTTTCTTTTCTAAAAACACACATTATATACCCCTCCCTTCTTTTCTAAAACACACATATATACCCCTCCCTTTTTTTCTAAACACACATTATATACCCCTCCCTTTCTTTCTTTCTAAAACACACATTATATACCCTCCCTTTCTTTCTAAAACACACATTATATACCCTCCTTTCTTTCTAAAACACACATTATATACCCCTCTCTTTCTTTTCCTATACACACATTATACACCTCCTTCT